>BCFW01000011.1:465716-562504 GCA_001599015.1 Apiotrichum domesticum
AAAAAAAAAAAAAAAAAAAAAAAAAAGACATGACGAGCGAATTGAGGGATTTGGGCAAAATAGAAAACCCCATTAGAAAGGAAAACCAAAAGGAAATGATATACATGCCAAACAAAACAATGAACAGAAAAAAAAAAAACCAAAAGGAAGTAAACAGGAACAACAGTGCAACAATAACCCCCGCCAACACCGCGATGGATACAATACTAGGATTTCCACTGCTAATGCATATCTGAGATTTGTGATCTGTGATGCCCCTTGGCATTTTGGCTGACGAGTGCCTCATGCCCTTATCCTCCAACTCGCATGCTCTCATGATCTCATGCTCTCATGCTATTTCCAGTCATAATACAAGCGCAAGGTACGCGGGCGCACCTATCCGGACATGGCCGTCCGCGACGGCAGCTGACCGGTGATGCAGGCGCATGAACATCGGGATAGGATCGGTAGGACTGTAGGTCTATGACTGATGGCGATGGGTGCGCGCCAGAGCGAGATGGTGGACGCGGCTGCGGCTTACCCCTCAGGGGTGCGCGTTGCGGGGTGCGGGGAGTGTAGTGTAGTCATACGTATTGATCATACTCTTACCCCCACGTCAGCCAGGGACGCACACCGAGGCTGGCGACGAGCAGTCCGGGAGCCTATGGAGCTATGGAGAGGCCTTGATCCTTAGAGTATAGTCTTGCCCCGCGCTTTCCATGCCCCGCAAGCTCGCGGTGGCGCCGTAAAAGCTCTCAGGATCTCAGGTTCCCAGTCTCCCACACCCCCAGTTTCCCCACCGAGGGCCCCGACACGGGATGCTGATAGTGTGGGATCTTCGCACCCCTGGGCACCGTACAACGTGAGCCCTCGCAGTGCCTCGTCTCATCTGCGCGATAGCATTCCGCCAGCCCCGGCTTCTGGTTTTTTCGGCAGCTGCACTAGCTGCGTTCTTCAGGTCCGAGGACCGAGTATGTAGCGCATTACGCTGGCGTACGGGGCACGGGGGCACGGGGACAAAGGGAAACCGGGGGCGAGACAAGAATGACACCGAGGTAGATGACCCCGCGTGAGCGCAGAGAAAGAGTTTTTGTTCGTTTTGTTCGCCGCCGCGCGCCGCGTTATCGCGGCTAGCCGCCCTCGGCGTCGTCCCTCGCAGCCGTATGGGCTTTTTTTTTTTTTTTTTTTTTTTTTTTTTTTTTTTTTGTTTTTTTTTTTTTTTTTCTTCTAATTCCCTTTGCTCGTCGTGCCGTCGTGCCGTCGTGCCGCGGTCTTGCTGCATGCTGCATGGCTGTTGCCCTGGGTCTCTCGTCGCTGCCGTTCCGCCCACGTCGCCCGTTTTGCCCCAGCTCGGCGGCCACAGTGCAAACCGCATCGCATCGCGGCTCCGCCTCTGCTCCTGCAAACAGGGCCGGCTGACTGCATAGTGCTGCGTTGTCTCGTACTCGTATACTGTCCAGCCCGTAGCACGTAGACTTCCTGCACTTCCTGCCCTCCTGCTGCAACAGGCATCTACCCTTGCTTGCATTCCGCTGGCCATTATCTCTGCTCTCTCGACTAGCCCGCCACCCACCTCCCCATCGAGTATACTGTCTCTCAACCCTCCATTCAGCACCCACTATCTCTTGTGCTTGTGCTTTTACCCGTGCTCGACGTGTACCCCGCTCTCAACACCCGTTCTATTCTCTCTCCATTCTTTGCCATCACCCACCACCGCCATCGCCATCCTCGCCAGCGCCACGCCACACTACGTGCTGCCCACCCCCGTCTCGGCCCTCCCTCCCCGCGTTACTGTGCATCTCCCGGCCCCTCGCGATTCAAACAGCAATGTCACAGTAGCAGCCCGTTCCGGAGCCTCAAAAGCGTATCGACCCAAGAACGACGACGACATCCCATCCCGCAGCCGCCAAACGAGCGACTCTCCCCTTCTCCGTCCATCATATTCTCCCATTATACGTCCAGCTAGATCGCTACTACATTCGCAAAACGCTCATCACGGACACTACTTCCTTCAGTCACTGCGTTAAACACACTTTGCATCTTCATCACCCAACACCGCATCGCTGATCGCCCGCACTCAACACCCGGAGCGATCATTTTTCATCTTCTGCCGACAGCATTCGCAATTACCCGCTAGATTCATCCCAGCCGTCCGCGTCGAATCCCCTGCCGGTGCCGGCGCCATTGCTCATAGCGCCCTCTCGACGACATCCGGTCTCGGATACGACTGCATAGCACTCTCACTGCCTCGACTGCCTCGGCTGCTCATTCGGCACTCCTCACGGCCATCAGTGCCCCACATCATTGTCCATTCCCGCCTCACTCAGCCTCATCCCACACATCCAAGCCACGGCGTCAGCCTCAGCTTCAGCCCCGTGCACCAGCTCACAGATCATTCGACACTGCCGGAAACCCACCAAGTCACCCCCCTCATTTAACCCCTCCGTCACCCCTGTGGCCCCGCGCTTTTGTCGCCTGATTCCTGCGTTCGTCCAGTCTTTTGCAAAGCAGCTGTTGTTCTGTGAGTATCGATCCTTCCTGGTTGTTGTCTCGAGTGCTCCGTGGCATACCCTACATCGTGCGCCATCCGTCGACGCCTTGGTTTGGCCACGGACATGCTCACGGGTAATCTCCCGCTTTGTAGTTGTAGATTGCACCATCTCCCCCCACTGGTATCGCCTCTATCGTTTATCTTCTTGTCACTATCCCTGCGACACGACACAGTGCTGATATATCTCTTTCGCATCCTCTCCAACACGTCCTGTTCAATTGTTGTCCGTCTCCCCTCTCGACCTGTCACGATCGTTACTCCCCGCGGTCACGCGTCGATTCGCTTGCAACCCCTTCCTGTATACACCGGCTGCATCGGCACGCTTCAGCACTCTCCGCCCAACTCAATTCCAACCGATCACTCTCCTGTTCTGTGTGCATCACCGGCATCACCATCACTCCCGCCATTCATCACGCATTTACCTTACACGACACATCCAGACCGCGTCTCTCCCTTCTCGTCCATCCCTCCGAGACCACCGCCAACTGCATCCTGCTCGCGATCTGACCATTCTTCTCAACATTTGCATTTGTCGCCATCAAAATCAAATACGGCGCAAAGACCGCCCCAGATAGTCATCCAGTTGGACACTACCGTGCAGAGTCTCTGTGCTCTGTATCCACCCATTTGCTGCTCCTGTCTCTGCGACTGCCTGCATCGCCCTTAATCTTGGCTCTTTGGTCCATCCCTAGCGCCAAAGCCCCCCACCCTTTCACCCCGCACTTTGCTTTCCCCGGCCCCGCGCCACCCCCGTCGTTCCCCGCTATTTCCTGGCGCCCCCGCAACGCCGTGAGCAGGGTCATCTCCTGGTCCGTGCCGTCAGCGCCCATCGACTTCGAGCGTTTGGTAATCGAGATACCGATTGCGTTTGCACTCGAGACGCCCTCGGTCACAACCGGTTGCCCAACAATCTCGACAAAGGAGGTCTGAGCGCGATCTCCTTGCTTCGCCCCGCCCCTTCTCGTTCTCGTTCGCGAGTGCCTTCCTGTGCCCATTCCACCTCTTGCACAACAAGAGTTGGCACTGGACGTCTTATGATCGGTGAGTTTCAGTCCATGCCCTTTGTCGTGCCCGTGCTTTGAGTCTGCCGGCTGCCTGCATTCCGGTTAATTGCTATCACTGTTCATACTGGTGCGATGGCGTCCCCTCTCTGTATAGTCCGCGTGACCTCCCATCGCAATCCATCGCGGCCATCGCGAAGCCCCCCATCTTGATGGGGTCCGTGACATGATTTGGCCTGGGGTGATGGACACTCCAATTGTTCGGGATTCCCATGTGATGGCCGCGCATCTGTTATCACCGAGATTCGATAACATTGTGTGCCCCATGCCCCAGGTGCCCCGCAAGTGTGCTCCTCTGCTCTTGCTCTGTATCAAAAGGTGGTGCGACTTGTGATCTTGTATAGGCCATCAGCAAGGTGGTCCGGATCGCTCGATGTCGCTCGATTGGCTTTTGTGGAGGTCCGAGCGAGCTTGCCTGCCCTGCCAGAGAAACAGAAAGAGAACCAGATGGCTTCTGATGCTTCCTTGCGAGGTACGAGCCACCAAAAGAGGCGTTCTGCCCAGCTTGCCATTTTCTTTGCTCTGGGTGTAAGCGCCGAGCGTCCACCCATCAATTGATGGGGAGCATGACAGAACAGACGCTCTGGCGCCCTCTGGCAATGGCAAGCGACCAATGCCAGATGCCCAGATGCTTATTGCATGCCTTGTCATCTTGCGTGCTTTACATCGAGTCGTTTGCTCCAAACCTGAGCGCCAACAGTTGTGCGCCCAGATCCCCTTGCAGCCGCCCGCGTCCCCTTTCCTTTCCCCGTCCCTTTTTCCTTTCACCTTTTTTTTATTTCCCTTTGTCCACATCACCAGCTTCTGCCTCATCACCACATGACGTGACACGGACACCGAGCGAGCAAGTGACGAGAAACCACATTCCTCTGCTGCTTCTGTTGCCAGTCTCCTTCTGCCGTCATTGTGTGTGTATGTGTGTGTGCATCGGAGAGTTGTATCTCAGCAGACCCTTACAGTTGTCTCTTCTTTTCTTCTTCTTTGCGCTTCTTCTCTACACCGCCGCTCTGGTAGTATCAATTGTGCTGACGCTGGTGCTTTATGCTGCTCTCAACTCTACCCTACCACAACCACCCTTTCATCAACCTCAATCCATCCATCCAACCCATCCATCCATCCATTGCGTCCATCGCATCCATCGGCCCCACACTCTGGTCAAACCCATAATCTCTATACCTGTCACGATCCACACGATCCATCGACGCCTCACGACTCCTTGACGACGACAACGACCAACCCCTTTTTCCCTGTGTTTACCCGACACGATCGCTGCCTGGCGCGCCCCTTTTGCCCTTTGCCCCGCTCTCGTCGGACCCCTTGTCCAACTATTCTCACACAAACGCGACACTCATTCCTCGTTGTCCAACACAAATTGCCAAAACAATTCTCTTCCATCCACCCCCCATCATACTGTTGTCTCTCATTGCCCGTCTTCTTGCCCTTGCTTGGTTGTAGGCCCTGGTGCTACTACTCCACACTCCACCCTGGTTTCTGTTCTCCTGCTCGCCCTCTGATCCACATTCGTCTTCGCATCCGCACGTCTCTCCATCCAACCCTATTTGGCTTCTCGCATCGTTCACATCGTGTCCCTCTGTATATCTGTCACTCTACTCCCTCTGGGCTCACTCGTCCCACTTTGGATCGCCACCATCAACAGTCTGAAAGAGGGATAGCAACAACCAAAAGTAAAGTTCGCCAACCGCGTCAACTGCGCGTCATTGCGCGTCGGCCGTCGCGCTTCATTCTCCACCACCATTCATAACATCTCCTAGTCCACCTTTCTCTTTTCGCAATCTGTCCAAGATGGACATGGACTTGGATATTGGCTGGTGCTTGACTTGCGCCAAGCGCACTGTGAGTACTGTCGGCCTGGAAACTTTGTCCTCAAGCTCACAACCCAGCGCGATCAGCGCAGTCCGTACTGCTCAGAGACCTGCCGTCAAGCCGACAGCCATCCGTCAACACCAGCGACTGAGCCGCTTGTCATCACCTCCCCACTGCCACCCAAACTCATTCCTCTCCCCCCGGTCAGCCCCCGCGATGCTCGTCCGTATGGCCGTTTGTCTGTGAGCAAAGCTCCGGAGCCTATCACCCCTGTTAGCGGGGTGACGTCACCCACATCGCCATCGGGAGGCCAGCCTCGCCCCCGCGATCGCCGTGCGTTTTCGTTCCCAGCATCCGAGGAAGATGCACGACCAGCGATGCCGAACTTCAACCGCAAACCAAAGGCTGTGAATGGCACTGGCCGCTCGCTTCATCGTGATGGCGGGTACGTGTCTCCTGGCATGCGCTTGTCCACAGGCGCAAACACACCAGTCGACTCTGCCTTGTGCACCTCGGACAGCGAACGTGAGGAGCAGACGGCCCCGCGGACACCAAAACGACCCCCTCTCAGCCCCTTGGCGTCTGTTGCTTCCCTGCACCCTGCGCCGCCGTTGCCTATGACGCGTGTTCACAACAACAACCCTTTGCCGACTTCGAACGGAACATCCTTCTCTTCGCAACTGCACACCGCCCGTCCATCATTGGAGGTCCGCCCGACCACCACACCGATTACTCGAATGGCGTCGTCGTCGTCGCGCAGTCGCGAGGATATTATTAGCTGGGCCCGCGCCGTGGAGGTCCGTGGGGATACGTCGGAAGTTGTGGCGCATTCGCGTCGCCGCAGCCGCCGGCCCGAGGCATTTGCGAAACTCACACCCCCGAGCACCGAGCCTCTCGACGAGCCGCAGACAAACACTCCCCGTGGTGCCGGTGCCCTGAATGCTCTCAACATGACCGTGAACGGCACCTTTGCACCGGTGGTCAACGCCCTCCGCAGCGTGTCCCTTGTGTCTTCGCCCTCGGCCGAGGCCAACTCGCCCTCAAAAGCCGGTATTCGGTCCGCAGCTCAGCCAGCGATTACCAGGGTCGAGGTCATTGCGACTCGTACGCCGGAGGACCCTTCAGTTCCCGAGGCTGGCACCCCGACATTGTCCACCATGTCCATGTCGGAAGCCGTCGATACTTCCAATGCCACCGACCTGGGTGAGACCAATGAGACTGTCACCGACGACCTGTCCGTTGCCTCCTCGCTCTACCGCCCAACGCCGCCTGTCATCCCTTCGGTAATCCACCCTGAGCCAGCGCGTCGCGAGTCCACTCTCCCCCTACGGCCATCCTTGCAGCAAACCGCGCAGCAAATTGCGTCAGCGATTTGGAGCTTCTCCAGCTACCTTCGCTCGCTGGCACCGTTTACCACGCCGTTCTCCCTTGTGATGACCAACTCGCCTTCGACGCCGCCGCAAACGCTCTCCACCTCGCCTTCCCCCACCGAGCCTGAGGCCGCCTCGACCGTAACCGCTGGCCTCGGCCTCGACTTTGGCCCAGCTTCGACTGCTGCGCTTCCTGCGGCCCCTCGCGCTGAGGAGCCCGAGCTCCCCGACCCTGCTCAGAACCTTGTGCGCAGTGTTCCAATGGACATTGTCATTGCCGCCGGCAGCAAGGCTCAGGCTATCACCGAGGAGCGCGCCCGTGAGCGTGAGGTCATCGAGTACCTGGCGCGGAGTCGCAGCCGCAGCCGCGGCGATGAGCGTCGCGGTGCCCACGCCCGCAACTCTTCGTCTGACGAGGGCCGTGGACGCCGCCGCACTCGTCGCCGCGACTCGCGCGGGCGTGATGAGCCTCCCAGCCCTGTTGAGGAGCCAGCGGAGGAACGTGGCCGTCGCCGCATGCGCGGTGGAGAGAGCCGCGACCGCAGCTGGAGCGCTTGCCGCGGACGTGGTGGAGGAAGCTCACGCACCCGCACCGTTGCTGTCCAGGCATGACCTCGACTTCGGACCCCTCATAGGGTATAGACCCCACCATCCCCGCCTCTGTTTGTTTCCATTCAGGTTATTTCTGTTCACATTGTCTCCTGTCCGACTGCACCATACGCCATGTGTAACACCATCAGTACTCGTCTCACACACGTTCAGCATTGTACAAACCAGGCGGCCACCTGCCAAACCTACCAAAAGTCCATATGAATCTATCCCCCCTTCCAAGCCATACAATCCTCACCCAACATTGCGCGACATCCGACTCGACGCCGGGTGTATGCTTGGCATACAAAACCGTTCAACCTACTCTCCAGCTCCTCGTCACCGGAAAAGCCAAAAAAATAACGCAAAAAAACAAGGCGAATTCAATTGAGCAACTCTCATTCGGCTGTCACGTTTGGAAGCCCAGTGTCATTGTCATCCTAGCATTACATAGCATATCAGAAAGGAGGAAGCAGTGCATGGAATGAAGTTCTGTACAACAATCGTGCCTCAGTGACGCTACAGTTGCAGTGACACATCACGCCAATGCCAAGACGGACAAGCAATGTCAGCAAACATACCTAAGCAGTCGAAGTACTGGGGCTGGCCAGCACGACTCGCCTCACTCGCCTCGCCATTCCGCGTATCCGCAAACGGTGGAAGACAGTCATGTGATCTCCACAACCCAGCCCCACTGAATTGATAGAGACCCATCCTGTCCATGGTCCAATCTCGGCCATCTCGGCCGAGCAGGGCAGCTGATAGACAAGATCTGTCTCGGCCTCGAGCTCGAGGCACAGAGGAATGTGGGGTCTGTCTCATCCGAAAGCCAGTGAGCCTGGAGCCACGACTCGATCTCTCGATCTCAGACAACGCAACGCCACCGGCCGAGACACGCAGAATAACATCGAATCGATGAATCGATGTCAGTGGCGATGAGAGGAGGTACTGTACGGGGAATGCGACAGGCACAAGCACTAGGAGTGGCGGGAGCTACGGATGTTGGATTGGGGGCGGTGTTGGCGGAGGAATCTGGATGAGGAGAGGAACAAGTGGATGAGGAGAGGAACAAGTGACGTCGCTTGGTGGACAAGGGCGCAGAATAGCCAGAATTGCTTGCAGAATCACCATTTTGTTCAGTGTAAGAAAGAGAAAAGGTACATTAACATGCGCGACATGACGCCAGAAGCTAGAATGTAGAGTGAACTCTGATTGCGGGCTCGTGATCGTGTGTTCTCCGTGTATCGGAGTGGGTCGTGGAGCGATTGGCATAATATACGACAAAGGTTCTAGGGTTGGACACATTCAGAGATGTGTTGTGGGTTTTGAAGGGGGATGTATTGCAAGCTGGAGCTTGAGGACACATTCGGAACGTGGTGATTACTGTCCACTCCTACTGGCACCTTTCTGAAGATACTCGGGATGCATCTGTGGAAAGCTTCGATGAACCGGTGTAGTTCCCAGTACTTTGGATTTTGTCGTCTCCACGTATCCGATTGACTATGAAGCACGTTGGTCGGTGCACCAGAATCTAGAATGCAGCATCTGCACTACAACTCAGAAGATCAGAAGACGTCCCAGCGGCCAGAAGTCGGCGCCAGAGTCCATTAGAAGGCCAGAAGCTAGAAGCTGTACTCACGCGCCGACTCGCAACTTGATGGGCAGCGCGCGGTCCACGTCCCGGCGTTTGCAGTTCGGGGTTCGCGCTTCAGATATCCGGGCTGCTGGACTGTAGCTTCTGATTCATGATTCTCTGATTCTGCATTTCGCCCGCACATTGGTCTCTGCGTTCTACGACCTACAACCTAAGGCCAATCCGAGATCAGCCTCAACGGACGAACCCGACGCAGGGCTCAACAGACGCACACGTCCATACATCCTCGACTCGCCCCCTTCTGCTTCATGCCACATGCAACATGTCCGTTCAACAGTCGCGAGTCCCAGCAGTTGGGTGGTTGCCACGCCACAATGCTGCCACATTGTCGCCACCGTCACCCCCGTCACTGTGCCAGTCACTCGTTACCTATTGCCAGTCCCACGGGGGAGTCCTATGGGGTGTGGCCATGCAGAGGCATGTGGCGAGCGGCGGAACGATAGCAACCCCGTCCGTCCAGCGGACACGCACGCGGTGTGGATCTCTAGGCCGAGGAGTCCGCAGCCGGGTGAGCCGTGCATCGTGCCGACATGAGCGCTCGGCGCTTATCAGCTTTCCCCTATCTATTGAGAACACCTCGGCTATGCTCTCTATGCTCCAGGCCTCAGGATGTCGGATGTAACAGGTACATGCGCTTAGGATGCAGGCGATCAGGAGAGATGGCCGATCCTGGCGACAGTCACGCTGCGGAGACGCCAGTAGCGCAGTAGCATTGCGTCCCACCACAGGACCGGATCCCGCTGGCCGCTGGCCGCTGGCCGCTGGGGCGTTGGCGCTCTCTCTCACGCAGGGTGCGACGCCGCCTCCTTGCTTGACCGTCGGATGAGCGACGAGCAGCGAATCACGCACCACCGAGAACCATCCTGCGATGCGGGACATGGCCGTCCTGTAGGATACGGGACGGGCCCTGTGTGGGGCACAGATCTGCCCTGTATCTGAGGTTGTGCGGTTGTTCAGACTGTGTGGTGGCCGTGGTGGTCGTCTAGTTGGACGAGTGAGTGGCTGAAAGGCGAAATACACAAAACACGGGCCCAAACAAAACAAACCAAAAAATAAAAACACAAAAAAAAAAAATCAACGAAAATCAACACAAATCAGGCGCGTCGCCTGCCCGCCAAGAACCATCCGCTCTGGCCCTGCCCCCCCGACTTGCTCCAAACAAACTCTTCGCATCCCACAAACCTCGCTCCCAGCCGCCGACCAACCTTAACGCGCCTCGGGTCGTTGGATAGGTACTGTAGGTTTGTTTCCATCCTCACCACATCCGCATTTCTCCATCTCAACGCCAGCTGTACAGTATCCTCGCAAGCTCCCACATTCACACTCGCATCCTTGCATTCGCATTCACATTCCCCTTCGCATTCTCATTCGCATTCTCCAGCAACACCGCGCTCCCCTCGCTCACCTCGCTCCCCGTCCTCGCTTGTATATCTGTACCCTCGCATTGTTCTCATCATTCCCCACATCCCCACCCTCCGGACAACGTCAGCCCAACGTCGTCGAACCCACCACAACGAAAACAGCGACGTCGGTGTTTGTTCCTTATCCCCCCCAACTCTCGAAGCTTTACTTTATCACCAACCCCAGAGCTCACAGTGGTCGACAGTGGTCGTGTGAGCTCTCCTTATCATCCTCTTCTCCGAGGTCTTTCCGACCAACCACCTCTAACCCAATCTAAGCCCAACAAGCCCAACACCAGCCCACACTCCACAATGGCCTTCCCCCGTGTTGCCCCGCACCAGTCCGCGCCGCCGACGCCCGCACACCGCGACTTCTGGCGCGAGCGTGACCTCCGTGAACGCGAACTCGAGCGCGAACGTGAGGGCGAGCGAAACCGCGAGCGTGAGAGAGATTGCAGGGACAGCGGGCGCGACACCTTCCGCCCGGCATTCGCCCCCTCGCACCGGCGCACCAAGCCCGTCAGCGTGTCAATCTCCAGCACTGCCTCCACCACGTCGGACTCGGACTATCTCAGCTGTCCGAGCCCGACGAGCAGCACGAGCTCGCTCTCGCGTGTCGACGCCGCCGTGTCGCGTATCAACTCACTCAGCTCACACGATTTCGACTCGCCTTTCCGCTCCGCCCTCCACTCGTCAACTACCTCCTCGACCGGCCGTACTCCGACCGCCAGGAACACCCAGAGGCCATATTCGCCCGCCCCGCCCCTGCCCTCCGCTCCCGCTCCGGCTCCCCCTTCGCCCCTCGCCGAGCGGGTCGAGCGGGTCGAGCGCGGCACCCCCAGCCGCTCCGGGCACCGCGTAACCCGCAGCATGGGTGGGCTCCCGAGCGAAACTGAGGGTGTGTTTATGGCCTCCCCCACCGCCATGCTCCGCAAGCCCGAGCTCCCCGCCAACACCGTTTACTGGACGCGTGAGTTGAAACTAAAGTTGCGGTAACTCACACCAGCGTCCGAGCTTGCCCAGCACTTGGCGTACACTCTTCGCACCGGCGGACCTGACGGCGAGGACCCCACGCTCCCCGCCCCGGTCATCGAGGACGTTATCTCGTGGGTCCTCCGCAGCAGGATTACTGGAGCACAGTTTCTTCGCGGCATAGATGCCCAGCGGTGAGTAATTAGGGTTGGAACCGGCACTGATACGAAGTGGAACCCGCCCTCCCCCCTTCCTTCCTGTCCTTGCAGCGCTCTCACGCCGTATGCGCCGTACGCTTCGCCATCGCCGTTCGTCAGACGCGTTTTCCGAGGCGGACGTGTTCAATGAGAGCGACGATTCTGACGGTGTGACTCGTGTGAAGCGCTTGGCGAACGCGTTCGACGCGATTTCGTCTTGCTCCGAGGCGAGCGAGTGCGGCGAGACGGGCCCAACGCTCTCGGTCCTCCGCGCGCAGATCACTGGCGACAACGTCACGGGCTACGGGCGCGTCACTCCCAAGACAGCCGCGCGCGTGTGGACGCGCAGCCGCCGCGACTCGTCCATCAGCGCCATGAGCGGAGTGTCGGCTGCGGACTCGGCGCTCAGCGGCATAAGCGCTGCCTCGGCCCCACTGTGGCGCATGCGTGCCGACTCTGACGCTTCCTCCTCTGCTGCCGCTGTCGACGCCGTCGCAACCTGGGCACAGCAGTGCTCTGTCCCACTCCAGGCTCCTGAAAGCCCAACCGCGACAAAGGCTGACAACGCGCCGATGCTCACTGGCGCGCACGATGCGTCTCCGCCCCCGCCGTACCCTGCCGAAGGCAAGCTCCTCGCCTTGGGATATCCCGAGGAGAAGCTTCATGCTATGCCCCTCCCTGAACCCAGTGGCCTGCCCGGCAAGTCTAGCAACCACTCCACAATCAAGCCGCTTCGCATGCCGAATATGCCTCAGCCTGACGCCGAGATGGAGGCCCATCTGCTGCGTATGGTGGCCCACAAGTCCGCCGGCATCGACCCTTACCGCGTTCTCCGCCGCAGCGCGAACACGCCTGCCCGCGATGGCGAGTCATCGCGCCGCACGCCTAGCCGCTCGGTTCGCCGCGCGGCTGCCGAAGCCCTGGTCGTTCCGGGACGCTCGCCGAATGAGGGCCGCAAGACGTCTCGCAACGTGTCGCGCGATGTCTCCCGCGACGTCGCGGCATTAACTGAGCGTATCCGCGAGCTTGAAGCCCGCCTGATTGCCGTCGAGACACCCGCCGCCGACGAGGAAATGGAGATCATCTCCGCCGAGGTCATCGAGATCGACGAGGAGGAGTTACATGAAGTCGAGACGCCGGACCTCGAGCCGGAACCCGAGCCTGAGCCCGCGCACGCCTCGCTCTGCCCCAACTGTTGCAAGGCACCTGGAGGCTTCCCTACGCCAGCGAAGAAGCTCGCAGCGTCGACGTCGTCCAACTCGACTCGCCTGTCGTCATCCACTTCGTCGCGCCTCAGCGCTTCAGCTTCATCCCGCACCTCCGGTTCTGGCTCCCGCCCTGCTTCCCGCCTCAATGCCTCCACCCGCTCCGCGACGCGCGAGGCGTCCCCTGCCAACACTGAGGCGACTGAAGCCACCGCCGTCGAGCCTCAGGAGGCTGAGAACACCAACAACGAAAAGGCGCTCGTCCCGTACCAGCCCGTCTCGTGGTTGTCGTTCCTCGGCATCGTGGACGAGTACGGAGGCGAGCCGCGCTATCGCGATCTACCCGTGTACCTCTTCCTCATGGGTGTTGGCGTGGGTGTCGGTTTCAGCGCGGTTGTAGTCAAGATTGTGCTCGGCAAGCGTACTGCGTGAGAGAAGAGATACGAACGAACACGGCGAGAACGCAGCACCGACAAGAGATACACGAGCCTGGAGCTCGCCATACAACGAACAGAACAAAAACATTCCATGCCCATACAGCTCTCCGTTCACGCCCATTGTCCCCCCACTGCCATTGGACTCTTTGTATCATGATGTGTATGTTACCGATGCAGTACGAGTGCCGTCTCAGTTGCGTGTCAGTGTGCTGTGTTGATTTCTGCCAGGGACAGGATAGATAACCCAGAGGACTGGAAACGTTGTAATATATGCACTGGGCGGAAACACCTCGAACAAGTCCCCCTTTCCAGCACACCACTCTTTGCAGCAATCTCCTGAACACCGGTTCTCACCGCCCAGCGCCGAGATCCAGTGCCGGCACCGCCCAGAACAGGAATTGAAACAAGGTTCGCGGGATGGATGTCGGTCACCCCCGAGGCGGACATTGCGGACATCAGCACGGAGATATACAACATGTCCCGTCCCTCGATTCCCCTCAGTACCTCGGTATTCTCAAAGCACGTTGTTTCGCCGCGGAATCAGAACGCGGCGCCCGTCCACTCCACGCTGCTAGCGCGCTGCTGTTTCCGCAGCCAGAATGGTCGCAACTCTGGTATCGTATGTCTTCATGCAAGATCGCAAGTCTGGCTGGCATCAGGAGTCTGGAGTTACCTGCGCACTTGCGATGGTGTCTCTCGTGTTCCATCGCTGCGCCGCCACCCGGGCGCTTCGCGGGTCCAGGCTGGGCCGATACGTCCCGCTGATTACGATTGTGATTAGTGCAGAGTGCAGCTCTCATGGTCTAAGCAGGCTAGGCTGCTCGTTGCCGCGCATTCAATGGGACTACTGTAATTGGATTGCGGGCATTCCGCTGCGGTGCATGTGAGTACGGGAATGGGAAGCGCGATGCATGCGATGGGGATGGGGGTGATAGCGTTATGGCATCAGGGAGTGGGGTGAGGGGCACACACGGTGCGTCTCTGTGTAGTGGTGGAATGCAGCAACTTGTACGGTGGTGTGTTGTCATTGTTGATTCTTTTTTTTGGACTGCTGCGTCGTCTGTGTATATGTTTTCGTGTTCTTCTTCTTCAATCCTCTTCCTCTTCCTTCCAACTCTCGTCTTCAAACATCCTCGTCCTCATTGTTGTCTTCCACCCCCCATCGTTGTTCTACTCCCCTTCGCGCGCTCAGCCACTCACCTCATCCGCTTGCATCATCACGCGCCCGAATCCTGACCCACTTTCCGAGCTCCACACTCGTACAGTAGCACTCCGCACTCCGCCGAACGCACGCATCACGTCACGGTCACCGCCAGGCCTCGACTTCTGTGTGCATCCTGCCTGCCCACCCGGTCCCATTCCATTCCTGGCGCAGTCACCCAACACCATACACCACACCGTCACTACTCGCACTGGTCACTCGCACGACCGACCCTCGTTCTTCCATTCGCATCTCATCAACACCACTCTTCACCACTCTCTCTCTCTCCACACTCGCCACCATGGCCTCCTCCGCCGCGGAGATCCAGAACGTCGTCATAACCGACGCGTTCACCGTGCACAAGCCCTCGCGGCATATCGAGTACACCATCCAGGGTGAGTCCGGGGAAGAGTTTTGATGGATGTGTGAATCGCTCCCGACTGACGCCAGTGTCCACTCCCACCCGCACGTGGTCCGTGAATCGGCGGTACAATGACTTTCTCGCGCTCGATGCCGAGCTCCGCTCGGCGACGGGCAAGGAGCCGCCCGCGGCGCTGCCGCCAAAACACTGGTTCAACCGCACCATGAACGACGAAGAGGTGCGTGTCGTGTGACTGGTAGCCGCTGGATCGGTGGCCGCGTGTGGGCCTGCGAACTGCGACCTGCGACCTGTGAACATGTCTGTAACTGCATGGTCATTCTGCACTGTGCATTGAGACCTGCATCACAGATTCACAGGCGCTGCAAAATCCCGTATGGGTGGCGAGCCAAACTGCTGTGACGGGAGGAACTGGGGCTCGGGTATCTGCGAGGGTGGCTGGCAAGCCTTCTGCCTGGGCCCCCTTGAACAGGTGTGACATTGGTTCTGCGCGTTGTCTCCACAGGCGTGGCGAGGTGTTTCGCAGCCGTTCCCTGTGTCACACTACAAAAGACATTGTGGTTGGTCGCGGCCTCGCACTCCTGCGCGCCACCTTTTCTGCGTTCCTTCCCGAGTTCACCACCTGACCCCACAGAAGATCCGCCAACGCCGCGTCGGTCTGGAGGTGTATCTCCGCACAGCTCTCACGACAAAGGACCCGCGCTGGCGGTCAGCATATGGCTTTGGCGACTTTTTGGGCGTCCCGTCACGCAACGCCCCTACAACAACATTCACGACCATCACCGCGTCATCATGGTTATCCGAGCACACGTCGACGAGCGGTGTGTTGCGCTCCGCCCGCGCATCACTGCTGAAACGTGACGCCCTCGCACGCACAGGCGACCCTTCATCGCGTGCTGCAGGCGGTGAGGCGCGCAAGCAGCTGCGAGATGTCGGCCCGCGGATCGACACGCTCGAGCAAGCTCTTGACACGCCCGCACTCGCGTCGTTGGGTGATGGCGAGCGCCGCAGGAGAGCAGACCTGATATCCGCACTGCGGGCCGAGCATGCCAACCTGTTGCGCATGGCCGAGGCGGGCGTCCGCCGTACCACACCACCCCATTCTGGATCCAGCACGCCCATGGGCATGGGCGCCGGTACCATGCCCGGCACGATGCCGTCCGCTGGCATGCAGCAGCTTGCGCCCGGGCGTGTCTTTGGCCGCCGCTCGCCGCCAAAGGAGACGGCCGAGACGCGCCCGCTCGACGATCGCGGCCTCGTGCAGCTCCAGCACAACCGCATGGCGCAGCAGGACGAGCAGTTGACATCCCTCAGCGGGCTGCTGCGCACACAGCGCAAGATGGGCGAGGAGATTTCCACCGAGATTGCCGTGCAGAACGAGATGCTCGAGCAGCTCGACAGCGACGTGAGCCGCGTCAGCGGCAAGATGGGCCGTGCAAAGCGCCAGCTCAACCGCCTCGGATAGATGTGTGTTACCCCCTGTACTGTAGTTATATAATCGTGACGTGTCATGACATTCATTCCTTCATATTAAAGACATGGAGACGAATGGCCTGTGGATCGGTCGTGGGGGGCTGACGGCAACGGTAAGGGGAATGGTAGACGTCTGGCTATGGAGTACAGTATATGAGCGCCGTCTCGACGACAAGTGAGATGATACGTCTGGTGGTTGTGTATTTATCGCATGGCCTACCAGTGCAGACCGCAGAAGTCGTGTGCAGTCTCCGAGCCGGCGATCGGCGCCCGCACTGAATGGACATCACCTGATCGCCAGCGGCCGCGACACAATTGCAAGGTGAGACAATGGCACCGATAGCGCAGATACGAACGCTAGTGTCCGCGAAGCGCGTCGCGACCTTCGCGACCCGAAATACAAACTACGCAACACAATAAGAAGAAATAAACGTCTTCCGCAACAAGGAAAGAGAAAAAAGTCGAGGGACAGAGGCCCGGGAATGGAAAAAGGAATTCTCCGCCAGGGAGTCGAACCCTGCTCTATCGCGATCTTCTGATTAGAAGGCTCTCTCTTGAGAGGCGATTATACTAACCGATATACTAGCGAAGATTGAATATCCAAGTGAAATTGCAGTCGGCCGGGAGTGAATCGGGGTGTTTTGTAATCCGGGTCTGTAACACTTTTCTAATGGATTTCCTGGGTCTTGGGGTCTCGCGTCCACGTCTGGACTTGGGTCCTGCGTCCCGGACGCGGGTCCAAGAAATGACATTTATAATTGTGAGTCTCGTCAGTAGAATGCATTTAAATGTATTTATGTGACGATGAGCGCAGACAAGCGAGAGAGGATCGAGAGGATGCATGCTGTCGATACTGTCCCGCCCACACTCGCCGAATCCCGCACGACGAATGCAGCCCTCACGAATGGAATGCCCTTCACGAATGGACCTCCAGCCCAGATCGTCCGGTGAGGCGCATCCCAGCGATCTGCACTCCAACGTGAGTGCACTTTTGTTCAAATGTTCACGAATACGCGCCCGCGCACCCAGAATCCAGACGATCAACACGCCCGTGTCCCGTGCCCACCGTACAACCGCATCACCCCCTGCGCGCCCTGCGTGGCGAGTCCGAATCATGCGATCATGCGACCTTGCTAGTAGCTGTTGTCCTGAGCTCCTGAGATATGGAGGTGGAGCGTGCCGATCGTGCCGACTTCGGAATAGTTGCGGCTGCACCCCACCTTGCTGTTTTGCTACCTTGCTCCCTTGCTCCTTGCTATGCTTATCGACCCTCTCCGTCTCGAGAACAGATGGCAACGTCGGCATCTACCCTGCCCGTCCGCTATGCATTCGCCGCACCTACAGTATACTGATGCCGCCGACTTTTGTGTGCTCGGCGACACTGTCCGGCAATCTCGATCTTCGATTTCGGAGGCCTATTCGGAATGGCTTATCGCAAATCGGTAGCCCGGACATCGCCGCTACTGACAGAGATCCCGTGACATCATGAGGACACCGAGAACGGAACAAGGAGCACAGTACGAGGACTGTGATGGAGAGAGATCGTGTATGCATCACATGGCCAACCTGCCCACGCCCAAACACCGCCTGCTCTTAAGTCAATCGCGATGCACATCTCGATGCACTCACACTCCATCTACATCTCACCATGTCCGCCACCATGAACCCCCCGCTCGCCGCCAGCGGCCTCGAGCTCGGGCTCGAGCTCGAGCCCGAGCGCCCCAAACCCGATTTGCCACCAGAGCCAGCCGAGCCAGCACCAGCACCAGCACTGGACCACGCGCTCTTCCCGCACATAATGGATGCGATCCTGCGCTTTTCGTCCCCGCCAACCCTCCTCGTCTTCCGGCGCACCTCGCACGGCATGAGAGAACAGGTAGACGCGCAGTTTAGCCAACACATCGTCGTGGCGGCTACCCCGACCCGGACCTTTCTCGATATCACACCGCACGCCGCGCCGCTTTCCCTCCCCCTCGACCTGAAGCGCACACGCACAATCGACCTCGTGGGGCCCATCGCCCTCCCCGAGATTACATACCGGCGGAGTCGGAACAAGACGGCACACGAGCTGTATCTCGACTACCTCTCCACGCGGGTGGATGCGCCCCTCGTCCGCGTCCGCCTCCGCCCCGACAGTGCGGGGAATACCCCGTCCGCGTGTCCCCTCCCGACCACGCACCTCGTCGCTTTCGGGCAGTTTGCCGAACCCGACGCGCCCCACGCGCCGACCCCCGTCCCCGAGAGCGTAGCCCGTCTAGTCCTCAGTCTCGCGTATGAGCCTGGCGCGTGGTGGCTCCCTGCAGCCGGAGTGGGTATGTGGGCACTGACGCACACGCCGGAAGAAGTCGTGGTGATTCTCTCCCCCCGCGCACCGCGACACGGAGCGGGGAGGGCATTTGGGGAGACCGCCCCGCGGCAGTGGATGGGGATGATGTGCGGCCTCGTGAATCTCATCTGCCTCGCGCCCGAGGCGCGGTATACCCTGGTTGGCGTCGACGCGCTACAGCCAGAGTGGCTGGGTATCGAGCCGGAATGGGGATCGCCGAGCTCGTGTGGGTCCTGGAGTGCCTCCTCCTGGTCGGGCTCGTATGACTGGCGCACCGACTCGCCCGTGTGCCTCGTGCAGGATGCGCTTGGTGCCGAGCTGCGGAGAAGATACGGGTGGGACATTGACGAGGTGGACGCAGCCCTTCAGCGCGTCCGGTTCCGCACCAGGGCGCAGTACGAGAAGGAGGTCTCGCCGAGGCAATTTGAGCTCGAGACGTGCGAATGACGGACGACACAATGGATGTACCGCGCGACAAGAAAACGACTTTACGATCAATCCTTACTACCACTGCACGAAGCTCCCAATTCCGTTGTCCACTTGTGTATGAATGTTGTGCATTATGCGGCACACTGTGACGTCTCTGTATCTCGCTACTAGCTAGTCTCTCGGAACTGGTTATAAATCTCAGAAATGGATGATGGGAAATCTTGACTAATGATTCCACCGTGCCAGTCTCAGAATGGCAGTCGCACAGACTATAGTATCCTTTCACGCCGAGCGGTGACCAGTGGCCGAGGTCGAAGGGGTGTTTGGAATTGTACTCATCCAGGGTGAGAAATTCGAGTTCCACTCCGTCGCGAGCGGCGGCGCGCAACTCAGCCTTGAGATCGGGGGCAACTGGGTATTCGGTATCGGGGCAAATGGGGAAGAATACGCCAGGGTCCATATCGTGAAGGCCAACTAGGACCCTCTTGCGTAGTAGCTCGTCCACATCGTCGTAGTCCTCTTGATGTCCTATGCTGTAAAGAAGTTTGATCCAAATCCGTGCCGCAGTTGACGTGGAATGAGGGTAGATAGCCTTCAGGTACGCGGAGACGAAGGGGGAATTGTAATCACGAGCGTAGTACTTGAGGACAAAATCGGGATCTTCGGCACGTTGCCACTCAGCCTCCAGTGAAGTGAATACGAGAACAGTCGTGCGGAACTCGACAAAGTACGGGAGGTCCTCCTCGTACTCTACGTGTCTGACGACACTTCCACCAAACATAACACAATCATCCCAGAGGTGCGACGGAATGTAAGTGCGAAAGGGAGTCACGATGCGGCATGGGAACGAATCCGCCCATTGGAAGAGTTTGGATTGGTCGTGGACAGTGCACAAGCGCACTGTGCGAAGGTTTTTCATGCAGGAGAAAAGCCAAGGGTCGTAAACTGGCCCCACGATATCGACGATGCGTGTGTTCGCCAACAATGCTGCGCGAAGGGCCATGGCTGGGTGCAGAGGCCGCGGTGGGCGAAGCTTTGGCCGTTGTTTGCGTTCAGTCTCGCTGGTATACACCATGGGGGGAAACTCGGGCAGGACACCATCGAAGTCCAGCGTACCCCACTCCCACTGTGCGACCTCTTCGTCGTAATCGGGCTCCCTACCCGTTGCGCAGTCGAGTTGCCAGGTCGGCGCAGCACGCACGTCAATGACACGTTCACCGAGGCAGCGAAGGACCAAGTGATTATAAGGTGCGATAAGACGGCGGAGACGCCAGCACGTCGCTGCGAGGGCCAAGCGTGTGGACGGATCGGCGGCAGCGATAATTTGGTTAAAGATTTCGGGATGGGTTATTGGGGAGAAGGACATTGCGCTTCGAGCTTGGGCTTGAACTTTGAACGTAATGGAAGTGTTCAACGAGGACGTTGGCAGTGGATCCCGTAGGTGATGGACGTGAACGTTCGTGGGGGAAGAAGGTCGGCTGCAGACTTGCGGACCCAAACGTTCGCTGCAGAGTTAATGGACGTGAACTTTCGATGGTAGTGTCGAATACTCACTGTGCGACGTAGAGGTGCGTTCTGTGTTGAAGGAAGCTTGGAGAATTAGGACCGAGGACGTCGGGTAGTGAGTACGACGAGGATGAGTACGCCGGAGATGAGTACGGCAAAGGTAAGTGAAGAGAGTGGAGACGGGAGGAGGGGGGAAACTGAAGGAAGAAAAATGGAATGGAATGATGAGAGAAAAGAAAAGAGAAAAGAGAGAAAAGAAGAAGTTGAACAGTATATACACACACACAAGAGTTGACGGGACTGTGAAAAGTGGAAGAAAAAAAAGAGGACGAGGAAGGCGCTTTATGTGTGATCATCTGTACATCTGTCCGCTTTTTCTTGCCTCCTTGATCTTCGACGATTTGGCACAACTTGCTGCGGAGCACACAGTGCGGCACAGCGATCCAGCGACGCGTTTCGTTGATCATCGAATACTGTTCTCGTGAGAAGCAGTGTGTTGCAGTAGCCAGGCATGCGTCCCTCGAGGTTGCGTACACATTGCAACATGAATCATAGCGTAATAATGTCCTGATTCCTACATGCAGCACAACTCGCGCATAGCCTAGTTCGCAAATCGTCCTTGCGGGGCTTACTTGATGGAGAATCATGAGCCGACGGCACAGACGCGGCGCGCAATCCCAATCGGCTCGGAATGCAAGGCAAACGTCTCGTCGCCCACCTGCTCGCGATACTCGTCCAGAGTGAAAAACTGGATGCGGCGATGTAGCTCTTCGGCGCTGACCGTGACCTTGGATGCGGACCGGACGTATTCGAGGCGAACAGACGCAAAGATGGCCATCCGGAGTGCAGAGAGGATACTGTCAGGGCCGAGGCGGTAGGCGCTGAACCATCTCACGGGCATCTCGGTGACGCCGACGAGAACAATCTTGGCTTCGCGGTGGGCCACAATGAGGCGCGCAATGGGATTGAGGAGAAAGTCCGGCGGCATAGTCTGCTCGGTGACGGGACAGTCTGGCGGGGCGCGGGTAAAGACGAATGTGATCTTTTTCATGTGATCCAGAGAGATGGACTCGGAGAGCAGAGGGAGCGGTTCGTTTGACTTGTCGTAGCGAATGCTTATGACTACGGATGTGATGTTTGGCGGAAATGCGTACTCGCTCACTGGGCCTGACCCGGTCAACTCGTACTTGACATTATTGCGCTTCCTCTGGGGAACGATGTTGCGCTTCATCTGGGGGGAGCTCGCTTCGACCCGCGGGGGGAATATCACGGCCGTATCCACATCGCCGAAATCAGCTGTGAGCGCGGATATGCTTCGGCCTTGCAAACGCAGAACAAGTGAATTGATTCTTCCGGTGAGGAGCGCGACAACTTCCGCCATGTGGTCCGTTAACGGATTTGGTCCATCGTTCACGTCAATATCAATTGTATGCGCCATGTTGAGGATGCATTTCTCGCGATCAGTGAGAGGAGCACTGTCATTAGCACTTTCAACTTCAGACACAGATTGCACGCACTTGCCAACTCGCTTGAAGAAGAATGGTTTCCTGTCTTTGCCCGTAACGGCAATCGCCTCCATTTGGCCCCAAGGGTTTATCGGGATCACCAACAGGTGTTGTTGGAAAACCCCGTCCATCTCAGCGCGCCAACGCCTGGAAGTAGCGCGAAGTGCGAGCCGTGAGTCAGCGTCGAGGAAAGACACGATGTGGTTGACAATCTTGGGATATTGAGCACAATCAATCACAAGGTCGGCTGGGGTAGACCTTGAGGTTGAAGGACGGGCGATACTGTTGTCATCGGCATTGTCGTTGTCTGGATAGATGATGGCGTTAAGGTTCTCAAATTCCGCGGGCTCCTCAGCCGCCGCGAGAATCTCACCCTTAGCAGGCAAACGCGGACTGTCGGTGGCGCTGCAGTCGCGTTGCGGTTCCCGAGCAGCAAGCGTGGAATTCTGAGTTATTGTCTCGGAGGCGCGTTGTTGAGTACGTGAGGTGGACACGGATTCATGTAGGCGGAGGCGTGCCAATTGGGGCACCACGTCCTCCTCACACGAGCGAGATGCTGGCCCAGAAGGCGGCTGTCGCGGGGGAGCGGGCTCGGCCGTACTCGATTTAACGGCAGAAAGGGTTTCAGCGCTATTACAGGACATGGGGTCAAGCTGTTTGGAACGAGTCGTCCTCGCGACAGGTATGCTAAGCCCAGGCTCGGCATCGCCACTCGCCTCCGGTCTATCCCAGTGGACACTCGACCCGACAGTGACATCTGGCCCAACCATGACATTTGGTCCGAGTGTGACGTTATCCCCGACTTGTAGATGGAGAGGGTGGAAGACACCGGGCTCAACGATGATATCCTCGTGAGGCGGCAGCGGCGCGAGCCAATGCGATTCGCAACCTGTGGGCAGTGGGGATTCCTCGGGAGTGGAGAGTGAAGGAGGTGTACGCGGTGACGCTGGTGTTGGCGGTGTCGTATCACCACATTCGCGAGTGGCCCGTTCTCCTTCTTGTTCTCGCTCTCGCCCGTGATTCTCATCTCGCTCGATGTACAGCTCCTCGCCACCGGGCGGGGACCGAGCTGGAGGCGCCTTTAGCTGTGGTTCCGAATAATCAGGTAGGTCTGCCTCATCGGTGGTGACGGAAAAGGAAGGACTCAATGGACGCGAGACCAAGACCACCTCGTCCTCGTTCGACGCGTCATTACCCACGTCGAGCCACGAGCTGTCCGAGCTGCTGTCGCTGGCCATTGTGACCGGCTCTTGCTGGGCGTTGAAGAATGTTGAGAAGTGAGAGAACATTGTTGAGGCGATTCTTGGCGCCCTTCGGAGAACGGAGACTGAAGAACACTAGAAGATTATGTGATTGCAATCTCTTTTTTTCTTTTTTTCTTTTCAGATCTCTTCTAGCTCTTCTGGGCAACTCGCACGCGCGCAAAAGAGGCAGTGTTCAATGTTCATCCTCTCATCTAGCTCATCTCATCCTCTCCTTTGGATCCGCAGGCCGCGGGTGGCAAAAGTGGAAAAATGTCGTCATTACACGTGGCTCCTCCCTGAGCCTCGAACCCTGTCTGGAATCGGGGGATACAGCCCCACTTCCGTACATCCGGACCCCCCACCATGTCGGAACACTTGCCACACTGATCACAGATCACAGACTGATATTTCAGAGGAGCTCCACTCGACCACTCTCTCCTCCATCCAGTCACCATGTCAGTCGCCATCTCACTCCCCCTCCCGCCCTCGCTTCCGCCCTCGCGCGCACGCACGCCCTTTTCCCCGGGCGCACCATGCATCGACCACAAGTACTACCCAGACATAATGGATGCGGTCTTTGCGTCCGTCTGCCCGCGCGGCTCGCTCGTCCTGCGCGCAACCTCGCGCGAGTGGCGGGACAGGGTAGACAACGAGCTGTGGCGGCACATTGCGCTCGCGCCGTCGGACCGCGGGATGGGAATCAGCGTCGCGGCCGCCGGGGGAGGTATGCCGCTCCGCGTGCGGCACTGCGGACATACGTGCCATGGCGGAGACTGCTCGCGGGCGTGGGAGGCCAAGGCGAAAGGCCAAGACCAAGACCAGGACCAAGACGAGGTGGGGTGTGCCGGCGACGACGTGTTCCCCGGCGTGCTCAAGTATGCGCGCGTCGTGTCGATCCGCGGTCCCGTCGACGTGTATGCTGGCTCGCTGGCGTGGTTTTCGGGAAAACTAAAGCAAATCGAGACTCTCCGCCTCTTGCCCCCCATGCCGCGCCCGCAGCCATTCATGATCTGGCCGGACACAGTGCGCGGCGCGAGCAACGTCATAGTCTTTACGGAGATGGTTCGGGGTTCTCGTGGCCGCGCGCCGTTTGGGGAGGGGGAAATCTACCGGCCGCCTATCGCGCCCATTCCGCCGGTGACCGCGAGCGCGACGCGGCTGGTGCTCAACATTACGTTCCACGCGGATGATCCGTTTGTCGGCGAGTCGCGCCTCGCAACCATCGGACTCTCGCACAAGCTGGCTGAGCTGGTGCTTATTTTCCGCGCGGCCGAGCCCGCCGACGTCGTGCCCGACCTGGGGCGGCCGAGCGCGTACGCCCACATCCTCCGCCGCCCGCCGCTGGGTATCCTCAACCCTACGATCAATGGCATGCTGGGCAACGCGCGGTTGAAGGTCACGGTGGTGGATGCAGCTGCTATGGGGAACCGCGCGCTCGGAGTGCCTGAGGATGTGGAGAGCAAGGACGTGTATGAGTGCTTGCTTGAGACGGCGGCCGAAATCTTCCTTACCCAGGGCGTCGGGTTTGAATCGACGAATCCGACGAAGAATCTCCGCTTCCTGTCGCTTGAGGAGTATCGCGCCACTGTTGACGAGAACGAGTTTGAAATGGAGACAAGGGAATAGGGGATTGACGCCAGTTGGACAGAGTTGTATTTTGCTAAAGTTGTCTACAACCACAGAAGATAGAAGTGTACAGTCGAGTAAAACGTAAAGTATAAGCCAAGTACACATAAAACAAGTGCAGCATGAAGACTATGTCGAGGTGGGAATACTGACCGTTCATCTTACTTGCCTCACAGGTGCAACAGGCCCCTCACGACTCTGCTCAGTGTGACCTTTGCTCGACAAGTAAACCAGTTTCATATCATAAGAGGTCTAAACGAGGACGAATCTATACACAGGCTGCTCATGAGATTTGCAAGGTATAGTAGGGGAAGACCTGGTGAAAACAAACCCCGTGTTGCACTCGTCATGACACTCGGCGTAAAACGGACGATAAGGACGATGAGAAGTATTGATCTGAAGGTTGCAGGTTCATGTCTGCCGGACCGTGGCGCCACCAATGATCGCAATGCGACAGCGCCTATTCAGGATACATCCACGGGGCACACCCGCACATGGCGGTGAGGTGGCGGCCCTTGCCGGAGCCAGAGGTGAAGCACATCGGGCGCGTGTGGAGGAGGTACGTCTCACGTCCGACTTTGGCGCGGTACTCGTCGTGTGAGAGAAAGGAGAATTTGCTGTCGAGGTCCTTCGCCCCTCCGTCAGGGTTGGCGGACCATGGCAACATTTTCGCTTTGAGAAGCGGGGCGAGTCGGGAATGGGTCGTTCGCGGGTTCACGACGGGGTTGTACGTAAGATTGACCACCAACGTGACGTGAGATTGGTGTAGCAGCTCACCCAACAGCGACCCCATTTCCTTTTCAAACCAGTGGACTAAGAAATAAGCCAGGATGTAATTGGCTTCACTGCAGATATCTTCGTTGCCTGGAACTGCGGCGGGCTCATACGTTGCCGCCTCTCGCCATTTATACGGGGGCCAGACCCGGGTCCATGGTGGGATGATGATGATGATCTCGTCGGCGAATGGGACATGGTGCTCGAGAAGCAACATGATGTCCGTAGGCGCTGTCCAGGGTTTGTCACTGCACAAGCTGTGAGTGACGACGACGAGAGTGCGCAGGGACGCAGGTCCAGGGGTTTTAATAAGATCGATCTCGGACGGGGTACCGAGCTCGTTGTCAGAATACGATGATCCCTGACGAAAGGGCCTGGTTGCATGAAGGACCGTAGTGCCGGACGCGACTGGGAGCGCGCGGACTGGGCAAAACCTCTGGTACTCGGTACAGCGCACCACCCGGACGTCGGGGAACGCGACTTGAGTGAAAAGCGCGTTGGGCACCTTTCCGTGGACGTTCAGGATGCGGACGGCGGCCAGAAAACTCTGCGATAGGGAAGATTCTTCCGACAGGAAATGTCTCAAGCTGAGAGGCGCCACTGCTAAGCGAAACAGGTCACTGTGGGCGACAGGATCTGTGGAGGCAGTGGAGAGGCCGGAGAGATTGCTGTCAACGTAAGATTCAGAGCCAAAAAAGTGGGCCCTTTGGATCTCGAGGTCGTTGGCCACCTTGAGCTCGAAACGCAACACCGGCTCCGTAATGGTAGTAAGGCGGTACGCGAGCAAGCGCCTGATCGCCGAGTTGGGGGGATACCCCTCGATGGGGGTGATGCCAATTTCGGCAAATATGTGCTTGTAGACAGTGTCTCGCCACGCGCGGCACACCTTCGCGAGGGGGAGGAAGGCGGCGGGCGACGGCCGAACGGCATCGAGCACCGCGTCGATGATGTGCGGAAAGCCCGTGGCGTCGACGACCACGGGAGGCCTGGAGGTCTTGGAGTTCTGGATGTTAGCCGGGGAGTATTGTGCTCTTACCTTCATAATGGTGGGAATGGGAGAATGGGGAATGGGGAACAGAGTAGGATGTATGCCTGGGCGTTTTATGTGTCCCATGGCGAGCTGCGAGCTTGAGTTCCAACAGTTGCATTTGGTCTCTCTCCGATGCGAGCGCGCAAGCGCTGTGCTGTGAGGGTGCGAAGCAGGTCAACTTGTAGGTCCCCCAAGCCCCGCCAGGTCCGATGTTACACTCCTATGCATGTCCTCGCGCCATCAGCTGCTCTCTGCTCGCCACCAGACCCCTCGCTCGCACTGGACGACCTCCACTCTGGGGCCCCTCCACCTCCCGTCCGATCAACAAATCCACAATCCACAAATCCACAAACGTCCAGCTGTTTCCACTAACAACCCCCCATCCTCCCACTCTCAATGACAGTGCTAGACCACACATCCTACCCGCACATTATCGACCTAATCCTCGACTTCTCCCCCCGCGCCTCCCTCC
The DNA here is from genome assembly GCA_001599015.1 of Apiotrichum domesticum. NCBI lineage: Eukaryota > Fungi > Basidiomycota > Tremellomycetes > Trichosporonales > Trichosporonaceae > Apiotrichum > Apiotrichum domesticum. Next base: position 492,920 of record BCFW01000011.1, read on the forward strand.
TGGCCCTCCGGCGCGTCTCGCACTCTCTAAAATCCCGCGCCGACAACGCCCTAGCGCACCATCTAGTCCTCACCACCAACCCCTCCTCTCCCGGGGCTGCCCGCGTGGCTTCCCGGTACGGAACGCTCCCCGCCCTCCGGCGCGGCGGGATAAAGTCCTGTACGAGCCTCGGCGCCGCCCATACAGTCGACATTCTCGGCCCGCACGGATATCCCCGCCACCCGGCGCTTTCCCGGCTTGCGAAATCACATACCCTCCAGGTAGTCCGGTACCGCGCCGCGCCTGGTGGACCCCTGGCTAAAAACTGCGTCCTCCCCGCCCCCGAGATTGTGGTGTTTACGACTATTACCGAGCGCGAGGACGGCGTCGCGGCCGACACGGTGCCGATCCTGCCTGGCACGCGGCGCGCCGTCCTCAATGTCCGGTACGACCCGAACCGGCCGTGGCTTGCGACAGCGTCTATCCCCGCGTATACGGTAGACGGGTGCGAGCTCGTGTTTGTGTTTACGGAGAAGGCGACGCACCGCGAGCCGCAGGTCGGCGGCGGGGTGTGGCCTGCCACGCGGAGGGGCGGGATGCTGGCTGGCGTCGTGGATGCGATTGCGGGAGGAGCAACAAACTGCGTGCTGGTGGATACGCAGCGGCTCCGCCCCGCGTGGCTTGGTGTTACCCCCGAGATGGGGATCGAGGAGGGGATACGTGCTGCGGTGGAGGCTGCGGTTATGGAGAGGGTTGAGTGCGAGGGGCCCACCGGACCTGCCGGGTGCTGCAGCTTGACATTCCTCACGCGCGACGAGTATCGCGCGGCAGTGGGAGAAGAGGCGTTTGCGCTGCACACTGTCGAGTGAGCTCGGGCTGCACTCTGGCCTGCTCGCTAGTGATCGTGACATATTCGATACAGATGTATTCTATGCTATAGCTCTACAGCCGCTGGCACGCGGTGGGGAGACTGGGCGCGGGCTCTTCGTTCCGTTCTAAAAGAAGGGCAGCGCGGAGACCGTCGACGCCCCGGATCTTGGCTGCGTCCGCGTTGGCGGTCCACACTTCCCGAGCGCAGCGATACACCCCCCAGACACTTATTGGGAACAGGAGCATACCCAGGACCCGCCCTGCGCCCATTGTCGGGAAATCGTAGGCCCAGCGGTACGGGAGGAGCGACGCCGGGGAGACGGGCAGCCCGAGGCGGAGGTATGCCCTGTACAGCACCCACGGCGCCAGCGCCAGGGCGACGACTGCCCCGCGTGCGGCTCGGCCGCGCGGCGACGTCGTGAAAAAGCTGAGTGCCAGCGCTGTGCGGACACAAAGGAGTGTGAGGAGGGTGAGGACGATCTGGGGTGAGTTTGAGTAAGCTACGGCCACTCACGACGGCCTGCGCCTGTGCCTCGGCATGCGTCCCCTCCGAGTTGCTCACGCCAAAGCGGAGCGCGATCACAAGCCAGCGCACGAACCCGCCGACAGTGGCAAGGGCGACGCCGCGCAGGGCGTCGACTCCGAACATGGCGGCAGCGAGCTGCGGCTGGGGGAGGTCACGGAGCGCCGACGGAGCAGCATATGCAACTGCGAACGCCAGGACCGCAACGTAAGGGTGCGCGGCGACGAGAGCCGTAATTCCTGTTCGGTAGAGCGCGGCGTCCCACGCAAACGCTGTTACTACCAGACGCGCGAGGTGGAGAAGATACGCCGTTTGGAGCGGGGGATGCTCGTCGTGGCGCTCGTGCTCCTCCTCGAGGCCCGGAATCTCGACGCCCATCTTGCGCTGCAGCTCGGCGCCTTTGGCCGGTGCGTCTGCGAGCGTGATCGCCGCAAAGAGGGTGTTTCCGGGCAAGTGGGTGATACCCCCCACGCCCCGGGAAAATGTCAGATACCGGACATGGAGGGTAAACAGATTCAGGAGGGCGGTGAGAGCCAGCACGGTGCGCGAGTCGCGGTCGGCCATGACGGGCACGCAGTGCACTGTCAGGAGGGAGAGGACGAATGCCGCGTCTGCTGCGGGGAGGGCGGTGGAGAGCACGTCAGCGACCGCAATGCGCGTCTCGCCCCGCTGTCTCCGGCGCAGAACGGCGAAAAAGGCGAAGAGCGCCATGAGCGCATTCGCAAACCCCTGCGTCGCGGTCTGTCGTGAGTTACTGCAGTACCACAGGCACATACCGGCCAGACGAGGAAGCGGAGCTTGTCAGCCCCCCAGACCTGGGGGTTGAACACTGTGGAAATGAGGACGAAAGCTTCAAGAGAGTGTGCAGCGACGGCAGCGAGGATAGCGGCGGCGCGGCGCGCGCCGCTGCCGCGCGCCCCGCGCGAGCCGAGCGCGAGCATTGCGGCGGTATGTGACGGGATCCAGAAGATGAGGTATGCGAGGTAGGAGAGGTACGCGTGTTTCGTCCCGCGGGCATACCACCAGAAGACGTCGGCGAGGTATATGACAACTGCGAGGGCGCGGAAGAGGAGCTGATACGCCAGGATGCGCTGGAGGTAGTCTGCTGGTAGTGGTACGGGGTGGTGGGGGGTTGAGAGGGGGTGTGCTGTGCGGCGTGAGAGCGTCAGCTCGCCCATTGCGCGCGTCGTGTCCGCCTTTGTCATCGAGAGGGGGAGAGTGTCCCGGCCGCGCGGTCGGGTCATGGGAATAGAAAGTAGAGAGAGGGGATGAACAGGCGAGGTTGGATGTCCGCCTGGACAGCTGGAGAGTCAGAATTCTGCATGGCGTGGAGAGCTGTACTCGCGCGAGCGCGAGTTCGATCGTGGCGCTCGCCGCTGACCCTGGAAGCTGCAAGATCTGGGCCAGTCAGGTCGCGAGGTCGGTGTGGTGTATGCTCAGGAGGTCAGTGGAAGCCAGAGTTCAGACATGTGCATGCATGCCTGCTGTCTACACATTCTGTCGCATGTCGCTACATCAATCGCGTCGCAATCGCAATCTTTTCTTATCAATTCCACTAGGCACATTCCCTCCGAGGTCTCTCTTATCCGACCGGAATGCCGTAAGCCAACGGTAGCGGCAATACAGTAGTAGCGTCTCGGCACATGGTGAAACACGACTCCACCCGGCTCTCTGCATTCCCTCCTTCCCACCTCCTCTCGCTCCTACCCACTCGTATCCGTCTCGAGCGCATACACATGCCGCCCGACCTCGGCCCTATACTCGTCGTGGGAGACGACACGCATGCGCGCCGCGGCGTCCGCAACGCCAAAGTCTGCAAGGGTGTGGTGGTACACGCGCTGGGCGTCGGCCGCATCCGTGCCGGACAGCAACTCGGCGCCGACGAGCGAGGTGCGGCTGCCGGACAGCGCGACAATGTTGGCGAGCAACGAGTCGATGAGCGGCGTGCGCGTCAGGCGTAACTTGGATGTTGCCGCCCCCGACTGCGCGTTGAGGTACACTGACCGCTGGAAGATAATGACGACCTCGGCGAGCGTCGCGGGTGCAGGGATGCGGGCGAACCGCGCGATTTTCATACCTGGCGAGCGGTCATCGAACGTCACGTTGATCACCAGGCGGCGAACACCGGCTGGTACGGGGCCGACCTCGACGGTGCATGGACTGTACGACCAGTGAGCGGGGTCCTCGTTCTCTGATGGCCTTTCTTCCGACGACCACGGGACGTAGGTGAAAGTGATCAGGTTTTCGCACCGGATGTTGAGCGACAGCGGAATCTCCCGGCCGCGGAGGACGAGGCGGACAACGCGCACCGCCGTGAGGTGCTTGCTGAGCGCGACGAGGTTGAGGACGTTGCCCCACGTGTCGACGACGCGCGCGCTCTTGAGGGTTTCCCAGTAGACATCCTCGCGATTCAAGTGGGCACCGCGGACGGACAGATCGGGGAGTGCGTACGAGATTCCACGGAGGTCGAGGAACAGCTGCCCCTTGTTGTTCTCGTTCCCAGCCGGGTTGGTGAGCACGACATGCCATGGAAAGGCGGTCGTCTCCTCGACCGTCAGGTCCCGCACACCTGGGTCCTCGCCATTGGTGTACCGTTCATCATCGTGCAGCGTCTGGGCGACAACCTTGGCATCGTACTCCTCCCTGTTGATGTCGAGGTATTTTTTGAGGATGCTGTCGGGGTTTACTGCCGGCCAAGCGGTGGCGATGGGCTTGGGCGACCCTGGGTGGGCAGTCATTGACGGCGCCGCGGAGGAAGGCGCAGGCGACGTATCCTGCGACGGGGGCGATGAAGCCGATGGCGGAGTAGATGAAAACTGCGACACCGAGGACGGCCAGGAAGGCTTGGACGAGGGCTCGTAGCGATCAACTCCACTCTGCACGCGGACTGGTCCATTGTCTGCCACGATCCTGATCCCGTCCGAGACGGGAGGCGCACTAAACCGCTTCCACCTGGACTTGTCGTCGGTTTCGGGGCGGACGTTATCTTTGCCGCCATACTTTGCGGTTCCATTCTGGTCGCCCCTCGACTCGTCACCGGACTTCTTCACGTCCCGGCGGAACGGCCACAGGTGGGCAAAGATGTGGTGCGCAGGCGGGCGGGAGTTGTCGAGGCTGTAGCGGTGCGACGACGCGCGGGACCGAGACCGCGGGGCGGGGAACGCGCTCGGTGCCGGCCTGGTGTGTGTGTGCACGATGGGCTTATCGCCGCTCGCGCTGTGCGGCACATCTGTGGTCTTGATATCATTCTTGGCGTCCGCAGCGAACATGGTGCCGTTCAACGGTCCCGTCTCCGCCGTCCCCGCATGCAGCTCGGCGAAACGCTTCCCCTCAACCCAATGCGGCCTCAAGTCCCGGTTATCCTCCCAAGCCTGGGAGATGCGCTGCGTCTTGATTTCGCGCTCGCGGTCTAGCACCACACGGTTGCGGACCCAGCGGCGCCCGGGGAGTGACGTCGGATTCGGGTTCTGGTCCGAGTTCGAGTTCGAGGCCGAGTTTCGCCTGTTCACCGAGAGGCGGCCATCACCCTCGCGCTGTCCCTGTTCGTCTTCCCAGCGCGCATGCACACGCGCGTGGTGCACCTCACCCCCATCGTCCCTCTCCAGATGACACTGCTCTGAAGGCGCACCCCGACCAGCGGGAACGTCTTGGCGGCTCATCCACTCGTGCGCGGCGTGCATGTCTGAAGTGTACGCGCTCGAATCGCTCACGCTTTCGGGGCCGGCGCACCCCGAGTCGCACCGGGCACTATCGCTTACTGTACCGCTGGGCGTCTGGCTGGCTCTTCCGAGGGTACTGCTCCCGACCCAACTCTCGCCGCGCCACCGCCCTGTTGGGCGGCTCGCCCCCTCCGGCCCATCAACGGCATGGTACTCGGGCATCCAAGTCGGTGCGGAGGATTCGTATCCGGTATCCGTGTCGACGTACGAGGACGGCGGGCGCGTCGCCGCGCGCTGCACGCGGGTGGTGACGTGTGTGGCAGAATCGAATTTGGTTGGAGACTGTTTCGCGTGTTTGGGTGCGCGTTTCGAGAGCAGACGCGTCCACCCCCCCTTCTGCGTGTTCGGGGGCGACGGCGCCTGAGGATCGGTTCGAAGGGTAGACGTCGGATTCGAGTTCCTGTTCCGGTTTGTGGATGCCGGGCGGCCCACCGTTTCCGTCTCCATATCCCCACATAGAGGGAGCGACACATCGCCGTGGATGCTGATCGGCGCGCCGACGTCGTACGCCCCCCTAGCAGCGAGTGCGCGCTGCTGCGCGATCCACGCGTCAAAGCCGGGCGCATCGTGTTCGCGCCGCGAGTGCGAGTGCGGCGCGGTCGGGGAGGGCGGGGGAGACGACGTGTGGAGGGAGGTATCCGCGTTGACGCTCAGCGAGCGGGAGAGACTGTGCCGCCGCGAGTGGGCAGGAGAAGGAGAAGGCGGGGAGTTGCTCGTGTTCGTGTTCGTGTTTGCGTTGTCCAGTGCGGCGAGGACTGAATGTGCCGGCGGGAGAGGGGAGGGCGCGCCGACCGTCACTGCTAGAGAGGAGGAGCGGCTCGCGCAGCGCTCCTGATCCTGAGAGGGAGGGGGGAAGGATACAGGGAGACTCATGCGTTTCTTCGCCTTTGGTGTTGGGCCGGTGTTTAGACGACTTGCGGTGGCGGGGCGGGGGAAGATGGTCGTCTCCGAGGTCGAGCCGTCGCCGAGGGACGAAAAGGTCAGGAAGGAGAAGCGGCGGGACTTTGTCATTGTAGATGGGGGTAGGAGAGAAAGAGATGTGGGGGAATGGGAAATGTGTCGGAAGAGAAATGGGAGAGAGTACTAGAGAGTGATGGTGGTGTCTGTGTGTGTGCCATCACTGGTGTCATGGTCGCCACCCGTCCACCCGTCGCCACCACGTCATGATCACTGCGCATAGACAATCACCCGCACACACACACAGACCACCGCGCACATTGCTTATCCAGGCTGCAGACACTTACCCCCTCACCCCTTGCTTCCCACCTCTCACTGTCCGGCATGCACAGGGGTTCATTATTATAAGTGTCTACAAGAGGGGTCGTGTTCCAAACAGCTACAAGCTACGTAGCTACGTGCGCAGCGGGCGCATGGTATGTCGTGGGGGTTCTCGGGTTCTGGGGTGGCGCGTGGCAGGGGGGGCTCGGAGTATCGTGGACAGCAACTACTAACACCTCTCATTCTTATCCTACTCAATTGTCTCCATCACAAACTGCTCGGGCGCGACTTTGCGGCGGTACTCGTCGAGCGAGAGAAAGCTGATGCGCGACAGGACGGCCGCGACGACGTGCTCACCGAGGCGCGGCTTCTTGTCGCCACCAGCGACCGCGTCGCGGAGGAGGGCGAGCAGCGCATTCTCTGCGCTGTGCCGGTTCACATTATACATTGGGCCGTGCATGAGGCTGCAGGTGTGCTTGGTGGTGGCGACGTCGACGCCGTGCTGGATAAGCCTTGGGTTCGACTTTTTGCGTGTTCCAAGACGGACGAGACGGCGGGTGCGCTCCAGCACGCCGAGGGCCTCCGGTGTCGGCGCTGGTAGCGTCCACAGCGCGGCAAAGTTGATCGAGTCGATAAAGTTGTACTTGATGTTGCTGCAGAGGGGCCCAATCTGCTGCGAGATGAGGTCAAAGGGGCGGACCCGGAGGAGGCCGTTGTTGATATTGGGCGGGAGATGGCCGACAAAGCGCACAGTCACCTCCTTGAGGGTGGAGGGATACGAGAAAGGACGCGTGCGCTCGCCGGGGTACGTGTCGAAGCGGACGTTGAGGAATAGGCGTTTGACGCCCTCAGGCAGCTGCCGGTGCAGGTCGAGCGAGCGGCCCTGGAGACGCGCCTGCAGAGGGTCGTGGTTGAGCGTGGCGACGACATTCTCAGCCGCAAACGGCGACGAGTCGGGGAATAGACCAAGCCCGTTCTCGCAGAGGCGGACAGTTTGGAGGTTGAGCAGGCGCTCGGCCAGCTGGCTCACGTCTGTGCGGCCAAGGGGCCCGCGGAGCTCGACGCAGCGGGTGCGGGCGAGAATGTCTTGGGATACGATGATCGGGATGGTTTCGAACGACTCTTCATTCGAGAAGATACGCATGCTCTTGATTTCGGTCTCCTTGCGGCCCTCGAAGCGCGAAACGCTGATCTTGATGTGCGACGCGTCCGGCGCGCCGTAGCTCTCGATCGTGAGGTGGTAGCACAAGAAGCTGTCGACCCAGTTGCGCATGTCGGTACTGACCTTGCGAAGGTGGCCGAGTTGTCCGGGAGGAATGTTCTCGAGGATCCCCTCAAGAATGTTAGAGTGCGGGTGGTTTCCGCCATTGTGCAGGATATCAAAGATGTTGCGCCTCACCGGCTTGCGGCGAATAAGGTGGTTGAAGACGGTGCTGGGGCGGGACGAGTACAAGGTGTTGGCACGGGGTGCGAGAATTGGCCGCTGACGGGGGACGAGGTACGCCGGGGGAGTGTCGCTGCGGCGGGGCAGGTCGCGGTCGGGGAGGGGAAACTCGAGCGGCGATGACAGATACTCGACAACAGGCGACTCTACGATGGAAGGTGGTTGAAGCGACACAGGTGACTCGATGGTTGGCGGGTCAGCTGCAGGTGAATCCATGACAGGCGACTTTGTGGCAAGTGAACTGACCCGGGGTGACGGTGCGGCGCGTGTCGGGGACTCCACATGCGCCAGCGACTCGATGATATTCGGCGACTCCATGAGACCGGGCGAGCCCTTGCCCGGCGACTCCAGGTCGAAAGGCGACGCCGTGAGTTCAGAGTAAGGCCGCATGGTACCGTTGCGACAGACCTCGCTTGCAGTGCGAGGACGCGAGAAGGTATCATGGGTCGGGGACGGAGTAGGTGTCTCTGCGGGGCAGCTCTTGAACGACGCCGGCGAGTCTGTCACATCACGGAGCTTGTAGCTCGCGTTCGCGAGCGTTGTGTTGATGCGCAGGCGACCGCGCGGGGCACCTCCGGCGGGCGTGACTGGCGGTCCGCGGGGGGCGGGCGTGTCTTCTGCTGGCAGGGGGGCGGGCGACCGCGACCGCGGGAACACGGGCGCGGGCGACGCAGACCTGGAGGGGGCGAGGTCGACAGGGAGCGGCGGAACCGGGGGGATGGCTGTGGGGGCAGTGGGAGGGTACACTCCTGCATCCGTCTTGCGGCGCCGGGTCTTGCCGCGAGCGCTGTGCCCGCTGGACGGCGAGCTACGGACGCTACGCGGGCTGCCAGAGAGGCTACCTCCGAGACTCCCGCCAAGAGTACACGCGGGGCTACCCAGGTTTCCACTATTACCAGCCCGCTTCTTCTTGGGCGTACCGAGAGCGAGGTGTTCCGCGAGATTGAGAAAGTCGAGGCGGCCCCAGTCCTCGCCCTCCAGGAGCGCCGAGTGCACGCCGGCGCCAAACTCGTTTGGGGGCGTCCCGAGGCGGAGCGGGGGGAGGATGGGCGCCGAGAGCGGTGCGCGCTCGTAGCAGATGGTGTGGCGGCCGCGGCGGGGGACCGGGCGCGCGTACTCGTCCTTTGGTGGGAACTGGAACGGGAGTGTGGAAGTCAGAGTGGTCGACGAGCCCCACTCGCCGGGGCTGGCTTGACCACGCGGGCGCACGGCGTCAGGCGTGGACACGGAACGGAGGTACGGCCTGTTCTCGTGTGAGAGGGTTGGTGGGCGCGTCGAGCGCCGCGTTATGGCGCCGTCGATTGCGCCGGCGACTTTTGCCACCTTCTCGGCGATGCTGCCCCGCCGCCGCCGCGAGGCGGATGTCGGCGGCGAGTGTATTATAATGGCTGGTACGGGCATGTAAGGAGTGTGGGATGGGGGATGACAAGGGACTGGAGGGATACAGCGGGGGATACAAGGGTGAGAAAGGGAGAAGGGGGAAAAGAAACGAGAAAGAAAAGACAGTACGAAAGGAAAGAGAAAAGAGAATGAGAGATGTTGTGTTGTTGTTGTTGTTGTTAATGCCTGATAACGACGCGATCGTCTCCCTCCCGGAGAGAGTGGCGACTAACTTTGTCCTTTTGGGCACTGATCAATGTCGCTCTCTGTCGCTCTGTCGTTCTGTCGCAATCTGTCTGCCCTCAGATTCCCGTCCATCGAGCACAACCCTCAGGATCAGAGAATCAAAAAAGCTTCAGAGAATCAAAACATCCTAACCCGGCCTTGATTCCATTCGATGCACAACCTCTCTCACTTCTCACTGGCTCACTGCCTTTATCCCACATCATCCACTTGACCACTTGGCCACATTGTCCACATGTCCTTTGGCAACGCTTCACATTCCGCAATATCCGCCACCGAAGACAGCCCCGCGCGTCACACGAACGCGTCGTTGTCGCGCCACACACCACTCGGCCGCCTATTTGGCAGACTAGAAGCTAGAAGCTAGAAGCCTTCAGCAGAAGAAGAGACATAGCGCAGGGCGCTACAGAGCTACAAACGCAGTACTTGCGCACGATCTGCTTTGGACGCCAGGACGCCAGATACGCCAGATCGCTCGATCTAGCTCGCCATGCTCGCCACTTGTGCGTGACAACTTCTGGTGTGATGCTGGATCCAATTCCAAACCGATGCAAACAATCCAAAGGCCCAAAGGACTGGTGCGTGCACGCGCGCACAGGCCATCCGCGCCGTCGACGCCATCCATCTGCGGACCTAGACGCGGACGCGTCGTCGTGTCCTGTGATCCTGTTGCTTCTGGCGTGTATTCGTGCGCAACCGCAGCTGGGCTCAGCTGCTAGCTGCTAGCTGAGCAGTCTCCCCGCGTTCCATGTTCCTATGTTCCTGCGCGAGAAGCATGGGCTAGATTGGATCTGGGATCTGGGACTAGGAGAACAAAACGAGGTCGCGTAACGAGCTAGGTCTGTCGCGCCAGTCGAGTGTTCCGGCTTTGGCCTGCATCATTTGCTATCTAGAAAGCTCTGTACCTCTGTGCACGAGAGGCTGCTTAAGGGTGCTGTGCGCTGTGCGCGCTGCGCAGTACGTGGCATGTGGCGTTGAGAGATAAGTGGCCAGAGATGGTTAGCATGGTCAGGAGGCCATCTGGGCATAACTGTCAACTGGGGAGAATGGAAGAGCTGGATTGGCGCCGTCTATGGCTTGTCCATTGAACGTTTGCTTGCGCTTTGCAAGGCCAAGCCATGTACTTTGGCGCTCTCCAGTCTGAATCCTTGGAGCGCTGGGATGGGATTGACAGTACCTGACAATTCGCGAGGGTCCTGGGATCTCTCGTCTCTGGATCTCTGGCCTCCGGTCAGATTCAGCCGTATCCAGAGATGAGAAACCGTGGATCCGTGGACAAAATGCCTCAAGCGAAACACAACCTCCTTATTTTCACTTAATCATTACTTTGGGACCTTATTCTATGTTCACGCAGCATGTATCACTCTAATCACCTGTTCATCGCCATTCCCGCGCTCCCCTTTGCACAGTGTCGGATTCGAGGTCCGTCCAATGTCTCATTCCTTAAAGTCCTTGCGTGGCGCGCCATCGGGCTGTGCGTTGGTCCTTTACTGTGCTGGTACCTGGTATTGCAAAGACGGCAGTAATGTACTGAATCGGAAGGGCGGAAGGACGTGCTGTCGCGCTGGCGTCACGACTTCCAGACTTTTGGATACTGTGCAGGATATCAGAATTGCCGCACGGTCACGGTCACAGTCCAAGGTCCAGAGATACATCACAGATGACAGTATGGTACGGACAACAATACACAGCGCACAAAACAAAACAAAACATAAAAGTCTCTCAACAGAATCTATGAACAACAGTGTCCAGTACATCCCCTCGAGACGACACTCTCAGCGAGCACCTCCTCCTCGCTCATATCCCGCACATACTCTTCCCAAGGGAGATACACCACCGAGTCGAGGCGGGCGCGGTCCGCGCCCAGCATGACATCCACGACGCGCTTGGGCGGCTCATGCGTGAAGAACGCGCGGAGGGCGCGCACCGTCGGCGGCACATCCTCCACATCCTCTTTGCTCTCACACTCGTTTTCACAGTCATTCCCACAGGGGCAGCGTGGGCTCAGCCCGAGATCCGCGGGGGACAGCGCGTCGAGCCCCACGACCGTGACTGTGCGCGGGGAGGTGGCGCGCATCGCAGCCGACAGCAGGAGAATGACAAACATGGCAAATGTGAATGCCAGACTTGCGGGCTTGGCCGGTGCCGCGAGGCGCGTCCCGGGAGGAAAGGTGACGACGACGTGCGGGACGACGCCCTGGTACTGGCAGTGAAAGGCATTGAGGGCGACGAGGGAGGTGAGCGAGGGCGCGGCGTGCACAACGGTCGTGACGCCCCGCGAAGGGAGAGTTTCTCGGAACTTTGGCTCGTGGAGGAGAATGAGCTTGCGCGTGGAGGGGAATGATGTGGCACCGGGCCACAGGCGCACGATACCGGGAGTGAGTTCCGTCATGGTTGGGGGGAGGGCGCCGAAGATGTCGAGCACGCAAAGGTGGGTGAGATGGGGAAGGGACGGCGCCAGCGGGATCGGCGTGAGCGCACACGATGACCGGGGGTCGCGCGCATACAGGCCGTGGTGGGGGGCGGCGGGGTCGTAGTCGACCGCGCAGTGGGAGTATACTTGGGGTGTGATGCGGTCGCGAAAGCGGCGGTTCGTGGCCCGGAAAGCGAGGAGGGCGGGGAGGGGACAGAAGGCGACGATGCGGTCGACAATGTGCGGAAACCACGCGGCATCGACGGGTGTCGGGCCTGTGAGGGGTGAGGAGGGGGGTTGGTGCGGGGTAGCTGCGATGGCTAGGCGGCGCGGGGACGGGGACAGGGGAGGAGTGATGGGGCGCTTGAGGAGGTCGTTTAGGCGTTCGAGGGCGGGACCGAGGGTCGTGTGCGGCATGACGGTGGGGAGTCTGCTGCTGATGGCGAACAAGGATAGGTGGAGTGCGAGGCAAAGAGGTGGTGACGAGAGAATCACGATATAGACAGCGCGTTGCTGGCGATAAACGGACGGCGACAAGGCGGATGATCAAACGTAGTCCTCGATGTCAGCGCGAGTTCCACAGCATGTCGGGTGATTCGCGACCACAGTGGTGAGAGCTGAGGTGTAAGAACACAAGAGATAAAAACGCAAGGGGTAAGAATAGTGAGAAGTGAGTGGCCATATGCGGTAATATACATTCAGTAAACTCTGGTACTTTTGAGGATTGGGAAGAAGAAGAGACAAAGGACAAACAGCAAAAATGTGTGTTGTTGGACGCAAAGAGACAAAGAGCATCTGCCGCCGGATCTGTTTCTCTCACACACCCGGAATTTGTATTCCCGCACAGACGGATTTGTAGTCGCACCTCTCTCCACTCACACGACAGCGTTGCGCCTCACCGTTGTTCATGCTCTCACACTGCGGCCCTGCTGGTGGCGTCGCAGATGACAGATGGCGCGGTGAGACACTCTCGGATCGCGTGGCGCCCGCATCCGGACGCGGCGGGCGGCGGGCGCGTAGATTGCAATTACAAACAGTGAAACTACAAACTGGAAGCTACAAACTACAAACGACAAACTACGAACTTGGAGCCTCAAAGTCCGAACATGCGCGATGGACGCGCATGGACGCTCACATTGAGTGGAACGTGGACCACATGTGGACCTTGTGGAGCGCGACGCGTCGTCGCGTGTCGTCACGTCTCGCCCGGATCCCGAAGAGCATTGAGTTTTTTACCCCCAGATTGGCCGGAACTTTCGAGCCAGCTCAGGCCGCAGGTACTCGAGTGCAACTACAGTAGTAATATAAAAGCCGTTGCTTGCATCGCATTGCATGATCTTCACTCCATCCTTCATCCACTCGACAACCACCTCCACCGTAGAAAACGCTCTCCGTCACCCATTCTTGGACCCAACACGTATTCGTCCATACTGGACGCACATGCTGGAGACAAGGCCGAGAGCGGGCTCAAGCAAGTTGGTGCAGCGAGTACCCGCGGTGAGAGAACGTTTGTGCCGTGTACGAGTACGGGCTCGTACACGGCAAAGGCCTCCTTTCACCGAGAGTTCGAACTGCACACACCAGCGCAAGACAAAGGATCCAGGCTGCGTGGTTCTCACTGAATACACAAGGTCCGTATGTTTGGTTCGCGGCATATCTTCATCGCCAGGATAAGAACTCGACGCCCTGGAGATGGGGATATGCCACGGACTGAACAATCGGATACTGTATCTGTGTGTTCCGAAGGACTCTACGGTCCAGTTTCTCGCGCCGTGTTGCCGTGGGCGAGAATGTCCAGGTTGGCCTGTTCTGTAGGTTCTTTGCCGCCCGGCCGTGGACCGTGCGCTTGCTATAAAGACGACAATGAAGATGCACTATTGACGATACACGGGACGACAGATACTGGGACGTCGTGTGGTGTGGAACCCGTGGTCCATGGCGTGTAGGCTGGTGGAGAATGATGGTGATGCGACATGTCATCGATAACACGCATGGATCCGTGGCCCGCGCCTCCAACTGCTGCTAATGTGACCCAGATCAGTCTGCTCTTATAATCAACATGACTGAAGGGCCTTTACTGGACACCATGATGTGTTCAGACGGTCCTGCGCCGCATAAGGGCCCGGAGACGGTACTTTCTGTGGTCTCCACCAGGGTGTCGACCGTGCTGCGCAGTGCACGTGAAACGCGGCGCGCCACGGTGCTTGCGCATGCTTGCGATGCGTGCGATGTGTGCGATGTGTGAGATTGGGATTGTGGGATTGTGAGATTGTGAGCCTGTGAGATCGTGAGATTGTGAGGAGTTTCATATTCGCGGCCATGTTCGACAGGGGCTCGGTGCGGCAGAGCGTGTGTGCAGCACACATTGCTGCGAATTGCTGCGCCATTGCCATGCACAGCCCACGATCCCACGACTGCCCCGCTTGTACGCTTGTGAATGCACGAAACGCAGCAGGCAGCCATGGGGCCATTGGTGGAGACAGGAATGGAGAGGATCCATGGATCTGTGGTTTGACGATCAGGATCAAGGATTGCGGGCGGAGATTTTCTCCAGTGCCCTGACGGCACGACTCTGGCGATCTGGCGGCTGGCGGTCTGGAGGCCTGCGGGATCCATCAAGCGACTAAGGCCCTAAGGGAGCCTTTCCGGGCCCTCGCGCGGCGCGGCGCGTTGAATTGCGTTTCATAAGGATAGAGAGAGAGTGATCGGGTAAAAGTCTTGGTTTGGTGAGATGGGCTTTGATTGTTTATACTCATGGGCGACGATCCATACACGCTGGTTGTTCTTTGATCTGCGCTGATCCCAATATGGATTGTCCTCTTGTGGCGATGATCGTCGCTACAAAAGCAGTCACTTTTGAAAGCGTGCACTATTCCACACTTTCTTTTCAATGTGACACGCGCTCGCGCCTCGTTACGTCATTGACGGCAGGCACGGGAGGAGAGCAGAGGGGGAAGAGTTGTTGTGATTTAGGCTTTTTTTCTTTTTTTTTTTTTCCTTCCTCGCGTCACGACTGGCTGCGCCGGGAGGAGAAGAGAGAGAGCAACAATCAAACACAGGTGAAAAAGTGGGAATTAATAGAAACAAGCCGGTCATGCCGGTCAGTCGCCAGCAACAGCCATCAGCCAGGCAGCCGGGTGAGAAACGGTAAAAACTCTGTTGACACTATTTTCTGTTGCCGCCCATCACATCTCTCTCTCTTCTCCACACTCTCCATCCACCGCGCCATCCATCCAGCCCGCCAGCATGAGCGCGCAGGAGTTCTACGAGCCCGGCAAGGGCAACTACCAGCAGGGCGACTACCAGCAGGGCAACTACCAGCAGGGGCAGGGCAACTATCCCCCGCCGGCGGGGTATCCGCCGCCGCAGGGCCTGCCTCCCCAGCAGAGCGGGTACAGCATGATGCCGTCGCAGCCGTACGCTTCGCCGGCGGGCAATCCCGAGTACGGCGGCGACAACAAGTGGGGGGACACGGCGCCGTTCTCGCAGCAGACGGCGGAGACGGGGCAGCGCTTCCGCCCCAAGTCGCGTCTCCAGGACCCGATCTTCCTCATCCTCTTCATCTGTAACCTCGGCGGATGGGCGGCCGTCAGCGGTATCGCCATCAAGTCGTTTGTCCAGTTTGGCGGCCTGAATGGCGGTGTTGGCGGCGGCGCGACCGGCGCGGCGATGACTCTGAACTAGTGAGTGACCTTGGGGGTTGCAGCTGGGGTTAGGACTCACATCACAGCCACACCGTCTACCTCCTCCTTCTCGTCTGTGCGCTTGCCGTCGCTGTCGGCGCCATCTGGTTGATGGTGGGTTCTGCGGTCTAATCTCCCTGGGAATCCCATCTGACAGCAGCTTCTCCGCGCGTTTGCCAAGATTATCCTTGAGGTAACGCTCGTGATGACCGTCATTCTCAACATTGGTATCTGTATCTGGTACTTCATCAACAAGTGTACGTCTGCAGCGCGCCTTCCCCGCTCACCCCAGACTGGTCCGGCGCCATCATCTTCCTCATCATCGCGCTCTTCTCGATCATCTCGTACTTCTTCATGCGCAGCCGCATCCCCCTCACAAAGCTGCTCCTCCAGACGACGATCGACATCACAAAGCACCACCCCTCGGTGTACCTTATCGTCTTCCTCGGCATGCTCGTCGAGGCCGCGATT
The DNA here is from genome assembly GCA_001599015.1 of Apiotrichum domesticum. Lineage (NCBI taxonomy): Eukaryota > Fungi > Basidiomycota > Tremellomycetes > Trichosporonales > Trichosporonaceae > Apiotrichum > Apiotrichum domesticum. Next base: position 508,863 of record BCFW01000011.1, read on the forward strand.
GCGTGCTGGTACACCTTCACCGTTATTGCCATCTACGTCAAGTACACCCCGGACAGCCCTGGTGAGTCGGACAACTGGGGATCCAAGCTGGCGCGGCAGACAAATCCTCGGACTGCGCACGCGTCATAGTCTTGGCGGCAGCCATCTCGTCTCCCCAAGTTCCCGTCGCTAACCCGCAGCCTGCCAGACTACGTCGTGCTCTTCAGGCAAGGTCGCCGGCCTGATCGTCTACACCACATTCTCGTTCTACTGGACCTCCCAGGTCGTCGCAAACGTAGTGCTCTGCACCCTCGCCGGAGGTATCTTTGGAGGTGAGTTCGCTCGGCCGGCATCGTCTAACTCTCAGGATGGTACTACTACGGCCCGCGCATGAACGACGGCACCGGCCTGCCGAAGAACGCGAGCGGCAAGGCGTTTGGCCGTGCCACGACTCTCTCTCTCGGCTCCATCGCGTTTGGCTCGCTCATCGTTGCCATCCTCGAGACAATCGAGGCCATCCTCCGTGCTGCCCAGAGCAGCGCCCGACAGGATGGTGACAGTGAGTTACGAAGATGAGGTCTAACGGCCCAAACTGACATCCAGCCGTTATGCAGATTCTCTCGTGCTGCGCAGTGTGCTGCCTTGGATGCATCCGCAGTCTCCTCGAGTGGTTCAACAAGTGTAAGCTACGAACTTCGCGCGGAGCTTTCCTGACATCCAGACGCCTACATTGAGATTGCACTCTACGGCAAGGCGTACATTCCCGCTGCCAAGGACACTTGGACTTTGATGAAGGACCGCGGTATCGATGCGCTCGCTGCCGACTCGCTCGTCAGCATTGTCATCATGTGGGGCGCGTACCTCAACGGCTTCCTGTGTGGTCTGTTCGGCTACGTCTACCTGCGATGTGAGTCTTGGGTTCGTAGCCTTCGTCATCTAACCCATCAGTCACCAAGCCGGATTACAACCGCGAGGGGCAGTACACCGCGCCAGTCATCCTGTTCGCGTTCCTTATCGGTATCAACATCTCGTCTACGATTGGCCGCGCCATTGACGCCGGCACGTCGACCATCTTTGTCGGTCTTGGCGAGCACCCGATGATTCTCGCCCAGCGCGCACCGGCGCTCTTCGACCTCATCCGCCAGGCGTACCCCCGCGTCGTGCAGGGCATCCCCCACAACGACCGCCATTAATTCAGCCTGGAGGCAACGCGGGCCAACACCTGCGGGTCTTATCGGAGCGTAATTGACCAGTAGATTACACACGCACTATAGCTACACAACGTGGAGTATACACGTTTTGCGTCTCTATTTATTAATGCAACGAATCTGAATGAGTGGGGAGCACGCGGGCAGAGCGGGCAACTGTTGCTGGTGTTGTTGTTGTTTCACGGGCGAGATGCGCGCACGAGCGATATCAGTCGCGGAGCAAGCCGATGACTGCCCCATGAAGTCATCAACCGCAGGTAACCGATGCCTTGGCGGTACTTGGTCGTGGCCTCGCGTATCTTGCATCTCTGGAATCTCTCACACTCTCTCAACTCTCTCACAACCCATCACTCTCACAATGACCCGCGTCGCAGCCGTGCAGTCCGCGCCCGTGTCGTTCGACCTCGCCGCCAGCGTGCGCAAGCTCCAGGCCCTGGTAGCCGAGGCCAAGGCCGGCGGCGCCGAGCTCGTCCTCCTCCCCGAGGTGGGAATCTGAATCTCGAATCTGCCCCATCTCCAATTTCTCCTACTCACACCACAGGCCTTCCTCTCCGCGTACCCGCGCTACATGCCCGAGTTTGGCATCGGGTACCGCAAGCCCGAGAACAGGGAGTGGTACGCGCGCTACGTAAAGGTACAGTAATCTACTGGAGAAAATTCCACTAACAGCAGTCGGCGGTAAAGGTGCCCGAGGACGCGGTGGGGCGGGACTGGCTCGCGGCGCACGGCGTCCAGTCTCCAGGAAGCGACTTTTGGGCATTTGCAGAGCTCGCCCAGACGGCAAAGCACCACGGCATCTATCTCTCTGTCGGGATCATTGAGCGGTCGGTGCTCGGCTCGGGGTCGACAGTTTGGTGCACGAACCTGATCTTCTCGCCCGGTGGGGTGCTGCTCGCGAAACACCGCAAGATCAAGCCTACGGGCGCAGAGAGGATGATCTGGAGCGAGGGCGAGGACGTCAACCCCGTGACTCCACATGGGGATGCCGCCGCCGAGGCGAAAGCGGCGGATAACCTCGCAGTGGTGGAGACTGGGATTGGACGGATGGGGGCCGTCATCTGCTGGGAAAGTGAGCTGTTTTGTTATTTATTTCTCCTCTGACGCCAGATTACATGCCGCTCCTCCGCTACGTGCTGTACAAGAAGGGCGTCGAGCTGTGGGTATGTTATGCTTCACTTTCTGACCGCAGGTATCTCGCCCCCACGGCGGACGGGCGCGACACGTGGCTCCCGACAATGCAGCACATTGCCCTCGAGGGCCGCTGCTTTGTAATTTCCGGTACGAACCCAAAAAAAAACTGATACTGACTGATGGCAGCCAACCAGTTCCAGCAGAACACGGATTTCCCGGCCGACTACCCGCCCAACGTCGCGGCAGGCGCCAACGCCAACGCCAATGCCAAGCCCGAAGTGTGGTCGCGCGGGGGCACGTGTATCGTCGGTCCACTGGGCGAGGTGCTCGCTGGCCCGCTGTGGGACCGCGAGGGGATCGTTTATGCTGAAGTGAGAGAAGAAATAGAGGGACGACGGCTGATGTTTCCAGATTGACATTGGCGAGATCCACGGGGCCAAGCTCGACTTTGACCCTGTGGGACACTACTCGCGCGAGACGCTGCTCAAGGGCGTGCTCGCCAAGCTGTGAGGAGAAAAAAAAAAGTCGCGAACAATGAAGGCAATAAGTAGGAATCAGTTTGGGAGCGTTGTATGCAATGCAAAAGAAAAACCGAAACCCGGGCACGCCATGTCATAGTATCAGAACAGGGGAACACATTTTCGATACCCACCGGCCGGCGCCACCGCCTACAGTACACCGCCAGTCTCAGCTCGATCACAGCTGACACAATTCCCACAGCCATCCAGCTGCAGTTTTTCCCGATCTCCCGGTCCTTCCGAGCCTTCCGTTGTTTCCCGTATTCTTTTCTGTCTGGGGCGACGGTATGCGTATATGCGGGCGGCGGCGGCGGAGCGCGGCGTCGTCGCTGAAACCCGACGCCGTACCATGGAAGAGAGTTATGGCCGATGGCGGGTGTGGCGCTGGCCGGCGTGTGCGATTTTAGCATGTTTAGCTGCCCTTCCATTCCGCCTGGGATCTCGGTATTCTGCCACCGACGTACATGTGCGCCCAGCACTGGAACCGACGGCTGGTGGTGTACTGGGAATGTGCTGGATGTCGTACGACAAATGTCCGGAATGGAGTTGTTGTGCTTTCACTTGTGCTTGACTTTGGAGGGGATTCGGGGTGGAGAGTGAAGAGAGGCAGTGAGAGTTGTGAGAAAATTTGTGCTGGTCACAGCACCATGTGGAACACGAGAGAAAATGCGAGTCGAAAGATGAGTCGTCGTGGCGATCGAGCAAGCCCATGCAATCCATTTCCGAGCAATGAACAATCCATCGCCAACCCCGGGGGGAAAGGGAAAAAATTTATGGTTATACAGTACACTACATTCTAAAGACTATGGAGCGTCTGTAACGTCTGGAACGTCTGGTCTACATGCGCGTCTCGAGGGCATACTGCTCCCTCCCGACGCGGCGCGCGTACTCTTCGTGGCTGACAAACTCGATGTGATCCGCAACCATACGCTCCATCTCGTCGGCGGGTCCGTACCAGTCGCCGCGCCACGCCTCGAGAAGCACGGCGCGGACGACGTGGCGCTGGAGAATCTCAAGACTCTCGCGGTCGCCGGTACGGTCGACGAGCTCGAGGCCGACGACCACATGCCGCGTGTGCCCGACCGTGCGGGCAATATTTGGGATAATGTGCCGCAGCGGACAAGCGGGCATGTGGGGGTTCTGCGGCGGATGGAGGTGTTGCGGGTTCTGGAGGTGCTGGAGATGTTGGAGCTGGAGCGTCTGGATGTGCTGGTGCTGGTTGGGATTGTGCGGAGGAGGGGCTGGCTGGGGTTGCGGTGGGTTCGGAGCCGGTGGACGCGCCCACGGCACAGGCGAGGATGGCGCGGAGGGGAGAGACGAGGGCGCGGGCAGTGGCGGTGGCGGACCCGGAGACGGCGAGGTGACGGGCAGAGTTGCCGGGGCGCCTGTGGGGGAGGCTGCGGCGGTCGATGTCGGGGTTGAGGCAGACGCAAAAGCCGAAGCTGAAGCCGATACTGAGCCTGTTGCTGTATCCTGTGAGAAACCCAGAGCAGCGAGGGAGAGGTCGAGCGGAGTGAAGATGGTGACGACCTCGTTGTGCGAGTTGGGATGGAGGACGAACCCGGCGCCCATGTGCGCGAGGGGGACGAGGAGGACAAGGGTGTCGCAGCGCGCGGGGCCGAGCGACCAGCGGGCCGGTCGCGCCTGTATCGGTAGTGGCGGCTGCGTCGGCGGCGGGGGAAGGACGGGGACGACGACACGCGCACCGGGGAGCGGGCCGGCGTACCCCCTCACCTGATAGAGGAGGGTTTGGGTCGCCGTGAGATGCGGGACGAGCGAGGAGAATGCCCTCGGTGTCGCGAGGCCGCGCAGCGTCACGACCTCGGCACACGCCAGGACATATGCCTGTCGCCGAGTCGGAGTCGCGTACGTGCCCGGCTGGAGCGCCGGGATACGTTTCCCGTCGCCGTCCGTGATCCGGATCGCTAAACTCGGGCGATCCATGTCCATGTCCATGTCTATTGATTTTGGTAATCTTTCCGAATCGTCAAGCTCGGCGGAGACGGACTCTGGATCCCGATTCCGCATCAACTCGTCTCCATCGCCATCTCGCCCATCCCCACCCTCGTGGCCCTCGCCATCGCTATCCTCGCTGCCGTGCCTGTCGGGAACATTCCGCGCGCAGTTCCTAGTCCGCTGCAACTGAACCTGCACCTGTTCAAAGACGAGGTGGTACGCGAGCTGGGCGTCGATCGTATCGCACATGGCCCGCGAGGTCGCTCGGAAGGCGAGGAGCGTCGAGCGCGGTGAGGCGGCGAGGACCGCACTAAGGATATGCGGGAATGCCGCTGCCGAGAGGGTCACTCCCACTCCGGTACTGCTGAGGCCGCTCGTGCCGCTGCCGCTGCTGCTCGGCGCGCTCGTGCTGCTCGTGCTTTGGTGCGAAGCTGTGCTTTTCGGTGACGAACTCGGGCCGGCACCTGGCTGTGGATTTCCCGCACTCATGCTGCCGCCCGAGGCGTCCGACTCGGCGCTGCTGCTGCTGCTCGCGATCGAGGAGAGGGGGTCGGTGGGGACCGTCGACATGGCCGTGGTGCGTGGGTGGTGTTGGGCATTGGGGCAATAAAGAGATGAGCAGGAAGAGGAGCACTCGGGGGCACACTGCAAAGTGAAAGTCTGCAAGGCGGACGGTTGTCCGGATGTCAACCCGCCTGGTGGACCTTGTCCTGATGCTTCTGCTCCTGATGCTTCTGCTCCTGATGGCGTGCTGGCCCCGGCGTGTGTGACGCAGTTGGAGTTCGAAATGGAAGCAGGAATGGGAATGCTAGAAGCGAACGAGACGCATGAGCCGGAGCGGCCGGGACTCAGGCTCAGGCCACCACGGGAGGTGCTGCAGGTGGGGAGGGGCCCGAGTGGGAGAGGGACAGGAATAGGGAGGGAGAGCGAGAGCGAGAGTGGGACAGACACGGCGACGGGGATTGAGCTGTGCGAGCTGTGCGAGCTGCGTGAGGTGCGTGAGGTGCGCGAGCTGGCGACCAGGGAGGCCGGGCTGAGGCGGGAGCTGGGACTCGAGGACGCCGAGGCCAGGCCTGAGCGTGCAATGCCGGAACCTGCACAACCTGCATTCTCAGAGCCCTCTGCCCGTCCCATCCTGGCGTCCTGGCGTCCTGCGTCCGGTCGCCGTGCAGATGTGCAGGTCGCCAGGCAGTGACTAATGTCGGTATGTACGCCGAGGGATGTCGTTTTGGCCCGGTTTGCCAAGCGACAAGACGACGACGAGCAGCGGGCGCGGCAACGCTAGCTTGCGCCAGCTGGTGGTGATGCCGTGACTGTGGCGCGCGACAGTAGGGGGGGCAGGTGGGGGGAGGGATTGTTTGCAAGCGAGGCAGCGAGCGGCGGATATTGACTTTGACTCTTGACCCGCTTCCCAGCACCTTGCCTTTTACCGTTTTGTCTCGCAGTGCTCTTTGGGCAGTGCGCATGCGCAGTGCCCGTCACATGCAGTGCAGGTAGGTGCAAGTGCGTAAGTGGCAACGCAGCGAGGAGGGGGAGAGCGAAGAGAGTCGAAGGGGGTGGGAGAGGGATAGAACTGGGCGAGCCCATAGGGGCACCAGGACTCACCGCCCAGGGTTTTATGCTTCTCCCCTATGCTCCCTAACAGCTCGCGAAGCGCCATCGCCATGCATGCATGGCGGCATGATCAGGTATGCAGCCATGTTAAGCGGGCAAGCCTGGCCTCTCTGCAGGCCGCGCGCCGCATCCGCAGACATGCCGCCAGCCTCACAGCCGCATGCAAGCCGCAAACCGTGTATCCGGAAGCCGCTGCAGCTGCGGGGCTGCACGAGGGGATGGATGTAAAGTTGCCCTTTGCCCTTGTTGAGATTGCCAGATTAGATCCATGGTGCCGGTCGGCCGGCAGCGGCAGCGCACATCGCCGCTACAGCAGGAGGTAGTGGTAGTAGTAGCCCCACACGCTCTGCCGCACGTCATGTGCTGCGGTGCGTGGAATGCAAATGTGGGGCTTGGCGGAGCCGGCCGGCACGCTCGTGCCGTTTACGTTTTCTTTGGATACCAGCGGCACCGGCACAACCATCTACGCAGCTACGTATCTACGCATCTACGGCAGACACGTCGCGTCAGCGCTCAGCGCGTGCCCATGCCGTATGCTGCTGGAGCTGCATGTGATCAAGGACTCGGACTCTCCGAGACGGAGTACGGAATACTCCACCGACACGAAGGGCATGCGGCCCAAACACCTGATAACAACGTGAGTTGGAGCATACGCAGCAGCAAGAGAATTTAAAAATTAAATCATGATCCCAAGAAGGATAACAGCCGCCGGACAGGGGAGAGGGGGGAGAGGGAGGAGGGGGTGTACGCAATATACGCAATATCAGGAGAGAAAGCACTACCAAATTCCTTGCATTGCAAAAGACCCAGGGCTGTGGCCTACAGGGTATTCTCCTCGGGTCCTCGAAAGATTACGACGCGCGCAAAAACCATCCTTTCCTAACCTCACTCTCTCCCACTGATTGCAATGTTCCTGAGCTCGAGGACATCTGCCTAATTTAACGGTTACAGCTTGCTTAGACCAACGTCATTGCGGTCGGTATCGGCGAGATTGGGAGGAACTGATCACTGATCGTTCATCTCCGCGCACTAATAGCAGCCTCTCGTCGTTGGCTACCATCTCCATCCCCACCTCCGTCTCCAATCTTCATCTTCATCTTTATCCCCGATTGAGCGTCGTCAGGCTCCACCCCATGGCGCAGTGGCACGAGCCACCAGGAAACCCGACGACCGCCACGGCCGCAACCCCTGATAACGAAACCTGACGACATGGCGAATGCGCTGGCGCTCTGGTAACGGTATGCGTTGCCAGATGGCGCCCTGCAGTTTGGGAATAGTCGATTGGCTGCGCAGTTTGGGAAAGTGGCCGGGCCATTCTGGTGCCCTTCTGGTGACTAATATTGGCTCGGCGGGAACGTTCTGCGAGACGCCACGACCTTTTCTAGAACGGCCCTCCCTGTGGGGTTTCCCTGTGACGGTGTGGGATGTTTCACAAAGGAATAACAAAGCAAAAAAGGTAAAGCAAGCCACTTCTCGAGTCCGGATTGGGAATCCGGGGGGGTTGGCTGCAGATGGGGAGAATAAGCTGTTGTGATTACGGTTGCAGATGGGAAAAATCAGGTGGTGCGGAATCCATGGTGCCCATCGTTCCCGATACGCCATCGGGTGGTGCGCTACAGTAGCGCGACACTATTTTACTCCACTCGTGTCCTTCTGTTCCCGTCCACGGTTCCCGAGATAACACGATTAGCACGATTAAGGAGGATCTGTAGACGTATGTACCGTACCCTCGGCGGGCAGAAAAACAAATACAAACATCGTGAGCCCACGCGCATCGCTGGGCAGGGTGCTGTGTGGAGCGGTGGGGGCCGCAGGGACAACTTTTGTAATCTGCCACTTGCTTTCCTGGACACTGAGCTCCCCTGTTTTACATTACGCGACCCCGTGCTCCCCACCTCGTCGACCCGTTACAGTGTATGATTGGTCCTCGGGCGTATGCGATGGGATGCGCTCGTCGGGTCGGGTTTGGTGGGAACGGGGAGTGCAGGAGAAAAAAGCGGGCAGGGAGCAGAGACGGAACGACGGGCCAGGGAAGGGCCTCGTGACGGCAATGGAGGCGTGTGCGGCGATGGCACCACGCTTCTAGCTTGTGCAAAGATGTGAAGGGCTCGCTTGCGGAGTTGCGTTCATCCTCGAATGTACAACACAGAGTCGATAATGCAATTCTCGGCATCAGCGCACGACATTTCGATCGCACTTGGGTTGGAACAGCCAGAGGTCAAATATCCTCTCGTGAAGCGGCGACAGCGCCAGCGCCATCGGCGGCGGACGAGTCCGACCCCCGAGCCGGCCACTCAATCCTACCTTTGGCTGTTCTTCACCAACACGCTCCCCACGTTCCCCACTATTAATTTTATTCTTGATAAGCGTTTCCTGGTGGGTGGATCCCAGTGGTGCGATAACGTCCAGGCGATGACGTTCTGCCAAGCCGTGTGATCGAGCCCAACTCCCGCACCACCTGCTCGGCATGCTCGGCGAGCCCGGCAGACCGGCAGTTAGCTCGTTGACTCGTTAGCTCGCTCCATCCCCTCGTGACCCTTCTCGCGCATTAATTTTGATGGCGCCGTGTCAATCAATGGCTGTCATAAAGACATTATGGGTAGGTTGGTCCCGAGTTTCGTGCCTAAGGGATGGTGTATACACAGTATCTCTAAGACACGCTGACATGCGACGTTGAACAGATCATCTGATTTCTGACCCATCTGCAAGCGCGCAAGCACCCCATTTTCTGGTGCTGCGTTCTGTAATTTTGCAGCGGCTGTTAACGTGTACAAGAGCGGGGATAGTCGTCGTGTCACGGCGTTCTCAAGAGTGTGGTTGCTGACACGGTGTCGCTGTGTTATAATGGTACAAACGGCACCATGACGTTAGACGTTAGACGCTGCAGGGCGACGCGGAAGTCCGATCCGAGGAATGTGTGGACGGGGCCGACCGCCGACCAGCCGAGCTGCCGAGCTGCCGAGAGCAGGCAGCTCCACGCGCCGAGTTTGGAAAGTAACGTCAACTGTCGGCCGGGGGTTGGGATCTTGGGACTTGGGGGACCGATATCCTGTGTCCGCTCGAATCTCCCGCGGGAAAACCAAGTTTCTCGGGCTGGACGCTGGATACATGGCTGCGCTCATCGTCTGCGTCGTCCCGACTCGATCATCGCCGCCGTACGTATTCCAACTCGTTATCAATTTCAACATGTTTTTACCGTGCATGACAAGAATCCACAAGACCAAGCAGGAAAATATCTCACGCATCCTCTCGAGGAGCGTCAAGGCCGTGCGGAAGTACGGCCGAGAGTCCGTGGCGCATCACAAGACCACAGGAATCTCAGGCTTGTTTTGGGGTTCCCGTCGCTGTTGCAGGTGACTTGCAGCTCGCTTGGAGATTGGAGAGCCTTGGAGCCGTGATGCAGGTGACCGACATCTGACTCCACCGGCAACTTGTCACAAGAATTGTTACCATGACCATGCTTGTTTGTCCCTTTTGCCCTTTTTACTGATAACCTCGTGTGGCGCACCTCCATATCGTGCATCGCATACTGTATCACTTGACCCCGAGGGCCGAGGGATCCTGTAGTCCGCGTATGCCGCGCAGTCGCTGGGATTCGACGTGGCGAAGATCACATGCTCCATGCTATTGCGTCTTGTCGCTAGCCCCAAGCACTCGCCAGGTCGTGACCTCATTGCGCGTGGCAATTCTCAACAAGCGCGGGGCCGCGCGGGGCTTGAAGGGACGTGGAGCAAGCACGCGAGCACGCAGGCGCGCAATGCCGATACCAGCGGAAGCGCTGCTACTACTTGTAACATGATACAATTGACACTGACCATGACACTGACCATACCCACACACTGCATGCACTGCATCATCGCTCGGCGCTAATTGGTACATGGTAAGACACGGTATCATGGCATGGCGCCATCCCTGTTGTGCCTTTCCTGTGGAGAAGGCGAGACTTATTTGCCATGTTGCATGCTGTCATCGCGCGCAGCGCGCCTTACACTCCACATGGCTTAACAGCACGGACAGCACATTGCATACGTGCGTGCAGTGCGGTGCACATGAGCCACCCCACAAGACCGCAGGTTTTTCTCAGAATAACCACCCATGTGACACCCCCCCTCCCCCCCCAATGCCTAGGGAGCTCCGCTCCCACAAAGAAATGCAGTCCATCCGTCCACAACTGGGATTCATTCCAGTTCTCACATCCACCAAACTTATCCCTTATCCCACTCGCAATGGATCGCCAGCGGAATCTTGGCGTCGAGGACTCGTCCGCGGCGCCCGCGGGGGAACTGGAGAAGAAAGACCCGGCACACGTCGTAGGACAGGCCGAGCACGAGCATGACCCTGCTGGGCCCCTTGCAGAGTCGGAAATTGACGAGGCGACGCTCTTCGCCTCCCCGTTGCCCATTACCGGTGGGCGCCGGACGACGACGCGCAAGGAAATCTGGGTAAGCAGGGGTTTCCTATCTGCAGACTGACACAGCAGTCGTGGTACCTGTACTATGTTGTGAGTAACCTCCGAGAGGCGCAAGCCACCAAAGCTAATGGCAGGGAAACTCTGGGCTTGGTATGTCGCGTGCTGTTCCACATGTCGCCCACCACGCCCACCACTCACCCCAGGTCCCTTCAACTTTGCCATCTCGGCGTGGCAGAACCTCCTGTACGAAGCGGGATGGGACCCCGCGGTTCCGGGCCGCAGCACGCCTTGCGGCGATGGCGGTGAGTGGACGTGCGCGGCGTAGCTAATATCAGGATGCAACCTGGTCGCGTACGGATCTGAGAGGTCTAGTGAGTCGAGCCAAGCACCTCACTTCTAACACCAGTCAACTCTATCGTTCTAATCACCAATGGCCTGTCTTTTGCGTTCCAGGCGGTTCTCTTCCTCTTCATCGGCAGTTTTGCAGACTATGGTACCTGGCGCCCGCACATTACCACCGCGTTCACTATCCTCGCGTGGGGCGTGAGCTTTGGCTGGCTCGGTGTGATGAGCCCTGAAAAGTGGCAGACGGGTACTGCGCTCTACATCCTCGGTCTGATCGGATACCAGGGTGCGCTGACTTTCTGGACTGCGGCGTTCCCGGGTCTTGCGCGTGACACGCCAGAGATGCAGGCCGCGGAGAAGGAGCTCGCGGCCGGCGAGATGAGGTGCGTTACAGTACAAATATGGGGGTTCACTCTGCAGCCAGGACGAGTTTGATAAAAAGGACATGCTCCAGCGTAACCGTCTCGCAAACGTCTCGTTCTTCGTGTGCAGTGTCGGCGAGATCATCGTCCTCGCCATCCTCGTCGGTATCCTTGCGGGCATCGTGGATGGCTCGACCGAGAGCAACACACGCGCGCTCTCCATCGTGTGCGCCTACTCTGCCGGTGTCTGGAGTGAGTGTTGCCAAGTGCCAAGCGGATGAAGCTGATGTCCAGTCCTCTGCGCCATCCCCTGGCTCCTCTTTGAGCAGTACCGTCCCGGCAACAAGCTACCCCCACACACAACGTACCTTACCGCCGGCGTCAAGCAGATCTACCACGCGTGCCGCCTCTGTCTCCGCCTCAAGCAGACGTTCATCTACCTCGTACGTTATCCGCACCTTGCTGTTGTTGACCCACCCCAGGCGGCGTACTTTTTCCTCGGAGACTGCCTCAACACGCTCGTCACCGTCATTGCGACACTGCAGAACGAGGTCGTGTCGTACGACACCAAGATGCTCAACTAGTGCGCTCCATCTGCGAGACATGGCTGACACCAGTTTGCTGATCGACGGTATCGCGGCCCAGGCATTGGGGTACGTCCGCTACATGTGCGATCCATTCACACTCAACTGACGACCAGAATCGGTATCTTCTGGGTCATTCAGAAATACTTTGTCATCCCCACCAAGACGATGCTCCTCGTGAACGCCTTCTTCATCCTCCTCCTCGCGGCCTGGGGATGCATCGGGATCACACAGCGCGGCTTTGGCTTCCACAACGCGTGGGAGTTCTGGCTCTACCAGGCGTACTACGGCGTGTTCGTCTGTCCGTGGTATGCCATCTCGGTAAGTGTCCCCCAAGGACAGCACTGACGACCAGCAAGCAATGATCTCCGAGGTCGTGCCGCGCGGCAAGGAGTTCCTCTTCTTCGCCTTTTTCAGTATCATCGGCGTAGGTGAACCCCTCCCTCCCGGGACTGACACCACAGAAAACATCCTCCTTCATCGGCCCGTTCGTCTCCTCCGCAATCATCGACCGCAGCGGCAACGGCAACATGCCCTTCACCTTTCTCCTCGCCCTCGGCGCCGTCGCGGCCGGTATTTTGCTGTGTGTAAACGTCAAAAAATCCCGCATCGAGTGCAGGCAGTACCTCGAAGACGAGGCCGAGCGCGTGTACAGGATGCGCACGCGGCGCGTGTCCGTCGCGAGCCTGCACTCTGTCCCGTCGAGGAATCGTGCGGCCAACGAAAAGTGAATCCAATCCACGAAGGAGGGGAGGACTAGTTTTGAATAGTAGCCAGTGTTATGTTCGCCCGCTGGCGGGTCGTGCTCTTGTTGCTCACTAACTATCGCTCACGTGTACATACTGACGGGTCCATTGTGGTTTGATGCTTGCGGGATACCATCCGATGGATGGCCTTTGGAGCTGAGCTATGAGCGTTATATTAAGATGATGTCGGAGTTTGCAGAACGTCGAACATTTCTCCACCATTGTCAAAATGCCAAATGGGCTGTACATGCGTCGCATGCAACCTGCTATCGATTGAGATCGCTGCCAAACGTAAAGCCGTCGCTTGTGGCTGATAAGTGTTTGCATAGGCACCTGGGGGTCGATCCCATTCGGGATGTCAGTCATGCCCCGTTAGCACGGCCTCAACCACACCGAGTGCCTTGCCGGCCCGACCGCCGTGGAACTTGCCGTGCGATATGTACACCGAAGGATCGTCAGTGTGACAGTACCGCGGAACGGGGAGATTAAATTATCTAACATACACGGCATTGCACGCTCCTCTAGCCAATGGGCAGGGACAGAGGGAGCTACGAGATACGAGATAAGAGAGATACGAGAATGAGAAAGGAGTGTGGGGCAAAGGAATAGTGTCCGTGCATGTATCAAACCCAAGGGCGCTCAGTGTCCAGCAGGAGCCGCCTCTAATGCTTGGCAAGCCGCCAGCGCTTTGACAGACTACGCGCTGCCCTCGGCAACCTTCTCGGCCTGCGGCGAGTACTTGAGCAGCTTGTCCGAGTTGGGCGCGACGACACCAAACTGGCCGTGCCGGTTCCAGCGCCAGACGTGGCCCTTGGGGCGGCCATAGCGGTTGCCGCCGCTCCACCACCACCACCAGCCCCGGCTCACGAGACGCCACCGCCGCCCGTCCCAGTACCAGTAGATGTCGCCCTTGTGGCACGGGCAGGGCTTTGTCGGCGGGGGAACGGGGTCGACGGGGCCGCCGGTCGACACGGGAGGCGCGGCGCTGGACGTCTCGCCAGGAGGAGCCGGGCTAGTGGTAGGCTCGGTGGGAGGGGCAGGAGAAGTGGTAGGCTCAGTGGGAGGAGCGGGCGAGGTGTTGGGCTCGGTAGGAGGAGCCGAAGAAGTCGTAGGCTCGACAGGCGGGGCAGGAGAGGTGGTAGGTTCGGTAGGAGGGGCAGGAGAAGTCGTAGGCTCGACGGGAGGGGCAGGAGAAGTCGTAGGCTCAGTAGGAGGGGCAGGAGAAGCCGTAGACTCGGTAGGAGGGGCAGGAGAGGTGGTAGGCTCAGTAGGGGGCGCCGGAGAGGTGCTGGACTGGACAGGAGGAGCCGGGGAAGTGCTCGACTCGACGGGAGGGGCGGGGCTAGTCGTGGGCTCGGTAGGCGGAGTCGTTGTCCCAGCCGAAGAGGAGGAGCTCGACACTACTGGAGGGGCCTGCGAGGTGCTCGACTCGGCGGGAGGGGCGGGGCTAGTGGTCGGCTCGGTAGGMGGAGTCGTTGTCYCAGCCGAGGAGGACGAGCTCGACACTACTGGAGGGGCCTGCGAGGTGCTCGACTCGGCGGGAGGGGTCGTCGTGTCAACCGGGGGCGTGGTAGGGGGGGAGGTGGTCTCGACGGGAGCGCTCGTAGCGGGAGAGGTGGAGCTCTCGGCCGGAGGCGCAGTTGACGACTGGACCGGGGGCGCCGAGCTCGTGGGCGGGGGTCCGGCGTTCCATCCATAGTCCCACTCGCCGCGGCGGTCGGCGAGCGGGGCCAGACCGACCTGCTTAGGCTCGTAGCTGTATGACGAGTAGACGTTGCGGAGGAAGTTTGCGCCCATCAAGTACTCCCACTCGATCTCGCCTTCGATGGTCCTGCACACGTACGATGTGCGGCAGTTGCGAGGGGGGGAATCGTATACCTCCGGGAGGTAGAAGAGGTCGCGGACGGCCATGGGGTACCAGATGTTGCCGAACTGGAACTCGACCGAGGCGGTCGAGTTGCACGGCGCGTAGAGCGCGGTCGATCGGGGACCCTCGTTGACATAGAACGAACCCGGGATCTTGTCCTTGATGCCGTCACAGATCTCGAGGGGCACCTGGGAGATCTCGGAGCCCGTGTCGATGAGCGTGCGGCGGGGGTGGTTCGGAAGCGGAATACCCTCGCCATTGATACGTACACCGCCCATCTCAATGGTCCAGCGCTGGTTCGCCTCCACGATGAGAGGGTACTGCGTGTACGGGCGGCCGGCAAACTTTTCGTCGTCGACGCCACCGAGCACCAGCTCACCGGCGTTCGGAGTGACCTGTTGCTTGAGGTCGGGCTGTTCGAGGAAAACGCCAAACACGGGCTCGGGCCACAGGTTCAGTGCGGCGACCTGAGCCCACGACGTGCCAGTACCGTACGACCATGGGTAGCCGAGACCGATGATACCCATCTCACCTGCGGGGAAGTCCTGGGACGTCTGGTAGTCGAGGTTCTGGACGTTGACTGCGTGTTAGTTTCCGGGAGAGTTTCGAGCCTGCGTTCATAGAGATCGCGTGATGTGGCTCGGCTCATGATACTCACTGAAGGAAGCGTTCTGCGTAAAGCTGCCAATGGTAAAGGTGTCAGTTGCGTTAGGACCGCTGATGTTGCTTCCGCCGGAGTAGCTGACCGACACGATCTTGTTGTCGGTGCTGTATGTCGAGGATTCCTGCCACTTGAAGACATCATCGACTCTACAGTTGTCGCAGCCCTGGCCCCACAAGACTATATCGGCCGAGCCGGTATCGACGAGCATCGTGACCTGCTGGCGAGGCGTGCTGAGGGGTCAGTTTCATCGCCGCATGTAGACTATGGCATTCCGCAGGCAGGAGCTTGGCTGGTCGCTGTGGGTTGCTTGGAGGTTGGGTGTACCATCTCTTATGTATTCACAACGCAGTTCGGGAGCCAGCTCCTTGCAGACGCCCTCCTCCATAGAACACTTACCCAGCCCAGAACTTCAGCGCATAGTTCTGGTTCCACTTGAAGCCGTCGAGGTTCTCGATGCTCGCGTCGGACGAGACGGCAAACTTCTTCGGGTCGGGTCCAGCGTCCTTGACGCGGTACTCGAGGGTGATCTTCTGCGGGGCCGCCCGCTTGCGGGGGCTAGCGACGGCGACGGGGCTGAGCGCCGCGAGCGCGGTAAGGAGAGTGGCTGCACCGACCATGGTGGGTTGGCACTCTCGACCGTAGGAAAAGAATGGGAGGGGCTAGAGAGGGTGGGGGGAGCTGGGAGGAGGGGGGGGCGTGAGATGGGACATGGAACATATATAGTTCTGGTCTTTGTAACACGTCCCCGGGAGGCTCTGTGTTCCACAGCACACAGACACGTCCAGATCCATATTCCCTGCGTTCCGAGGACAGATACTGCACTGGGCACATTATCGTTCTGGGTTATACGCGCCGCCCTCCGATCCCGCAAGTGCCTGGGGACACGGGAGAGGAACAACCGCTGCTGCCGCGATGCTGGTATCTGGCGCGCGGCGACATACGGGACGGACGTGTTCGTGAGTCTGGCGCTCGCGCTCCCAGTGCTGTAACATCTCGAAGAATCGGGTCCCGGTCCTTTTTCCGGCTGCAGTTCCCTGGTAGTTAGAGTTTCAAGGTCACGACGCAGATGTCTTGCCGCCCTTGACGACGGACGTCTTTTGGGTTTAGGCCTATTGGTGTGCAAGCCGTTTGAGCCATCGTGCTCGCTGGTTGCTGTTTGTGTTTGTTGCTGTTGTGGAGAGTTGCGGGCTGGGGCAGCCACAGAGGGACGGTGTTGAGAGTACTTGAGCTTGAGAGTGGCAGATTGTTTATTTGGGGTAACTGGACATGGCTGACGAGCAGCTCTTGGGTGTTATCCTTCTCCAACCTGCATTGCACAGTATACAAGACAACCCCCCGCCTCTGCGTCCTCCGTGAGGAACAGCTACAATGCCGACGGCATCTGCATGCCCTGTTCCAGTATCCAAAGGAAAGGCGGCGTGCACACAGTCCAAACACAGGGAACAACAGGGAAATACAGCAGATTTATCAACCGCTACAATTGCTTCACCATGCCTTTTCTGCAGTTTCCCTTCTCTTGTGATCTCATCGCCTTGTTTCATCCTCACTGACCAAATACTGTTGACAACGCTGACCCTTCCCAATCCTCTGCTGGCTTACTGTTTCGGCGTGGAACACACTCTCAGGGCATCTGTCGGAACAAGTCACGCCTCGCGTCCCGCTCTGCGCTTTGCAACTCTCTCTCTCTCTCTTTAGTCCCAAGGATCGAGGGCGCGAGGACCCGATCTCATCCGGTATCGTTCCTGGGAGCCGCGATACATATCCCTCGTGGCTGCCTTGGCTTTGTCAAGAGTTGGGTTTGGCCGGCCACAACCTATCCCAATTCCCCGCTGGAGCTGCCGTAAACTCTCCCACCCAAGCCACACCCACTTTGGCACTGTCAACACGGCAGCGGACGTTCCAGATCGTAACGGACCTAGGTACTAGACGGCCGCGTTCCTGGATTGTAAGCCGGGCATCCGGTCCGAGCCAAGTGCCACTCAGCCTGGTGAGGCTGTGATCGCGATCACCGACGCGTGCGGTGCGAGTGTCGCAAGGGCGTGGACCAGGACCGTCTTGGCGCGGACCGAGAGCGATGCGGCGCTGCATGTCCAGACTCTATCAGAGGCGGACGGCGTCGTATCCGCTCACACGGTGCCGTCGCCCGAGGATATAAGCTATATAAGTTTGGGTTGGGGCCGAAGGTTTGGGAGGCCAGCAGCAAGCCATTCTGGGGCGACAAATGCTGTTCACACTCAGTTCAGAGTTCAGGAGGGGCGAGCCTCGAGCCACAAGCTTCGAGAAGCGGCGCCGCTCGATCCCACGAGTTCTCGGCTTCTCGGCTTCTCGGCTTCTCGGCGTCGGGTCTTCTTGAGGGTGGCTTGCTCGTGTATGTACATTAGCTCACGCTCAGCACCCGCAGGCTGGACGCGGGACGGGATTATGCGAGTGGCGGCGCCGGCGCGTTGGCCCACAGATGGTCCAGAGGGGGGAGGCACAACGACGGCGAGGGGATGCCGTGGCTCGGCGAGTTGAAAGGCGCAGTGTGACTGAGAACGTGGCTATCAACTTGATAGGAAGGATCAAGCAGCCTCAGTGCCCGAAACAGCTGTGCACTCTGGATACTGCACCATGATCAGTCGGAGCCCCCGGAGCGCGGACCAGGACTCCGGACTTGGGACCTAGGTGGAGATTCATTGTCTCAACAATACACTTGCCTCTTGCCTCGTGTGAGTTCGGACCAAGTACTGTACTCTCTAATCTCTGACGAACTTCTCCTTGCGACCCGTCCAGAGTATCTCAACGCCGGCTTGCACGTACACTCCCATCGCTGCCCGCCGTAAATGACGCCCCAGACTTCAGATCTCAAGGGGGCGGACTAGATCTCAACGGGGACCGCAGAGTAAGCGCAAACTGACTGGACTATGCGAGCAGCAGTTTCGATAGTGTGGTGCGCCCTTGTCCAGACTGAGCGCCACTGACGCGACTGATTTCTCACCGGGCACAGAGCGTAAACGGCTCTGAATCGAATCAGAGCATCACAGTATAAGAAAATGAATCTGACATTGCGCTCCCACCGAGTCTCTCCAAGTGTCGCACTCTCACCCATGGCGCGCCGTGCGCCCGCTAACCGCCGGTGAGGGCAGTTTTATCCTGGTGGGGATGCAGAAGCCTCACCTGGGCTGCCACTAGAGATACGGGAATCCTGGGCACCCAGAAGTGATCGGGGATTATGACCGGGAGTGGTGGGTTGCTCATGCTTCATCCCACTGACCTATGGGAAGCAGCTAACTGGGCGCAACGACTGCGACTACTGATATCGATGCTGTGCGCGTCCGTGTCTGGTGCGAAGTGTCCCGCGTGCGGCACCTTGATCTGGCCTGAACACTACGAGGTCGCCTGATATTGGCCTTCTCTGTCAGCATGTGGGCAACTTGTGCCCCACGACACATGCAGACAAACCGCGTGTCCCGTTCCCAGCTCACTGCAGTGTGTAGATGAACGAGCGAGGGACGGGCGCGCGGGCGTCGAAGGGATCGCAGTGGTGAGGGAGCGTATCGTGCAAAACTCCAGCTGGGGGTGTTGGATCTTGATGACCACAGATCTTGCAGTTTGTCATACTCTACCAGAAGATCGTACGCGTCTTCAGCCATCATCGCGGGTATCTGTCTCATCAGAGTCGGGCGCAGTGGATCGTAATGACGGATGCCCTCTGTACACCGCACCGCGTGAAGCCACAAGCACGCCGCAAATCGGAGATGACCCGGTGCTTTTTGCCAGGGGCGCGGGGCGCAGCACAGCTCGCGACCGAGTCGTGGGGAGCTATGGCTGGGAAACTTTTCTACTGCTTTGCGGACATGCCTGCTGACAGCACTGGGTCGTCTGCGAGAAGAGAGGGCGTACCACAGCACCTGTCAACGAGAGTCAAGGCTTCGACGCGGGATATAAGTACTCCCCATCGACCATCCCAAACCCCATCTCCCTCTCCAGTTCCATCTCCCTCCCCTCTCCCTCCCACATTCACCTACCTCGCCTCTCCATCGTCTGGCAATGAAGCTCCTCCTCGTCCTCTTCCTCGCTGTCTTCACGCTCCTCGCGGCCGCGGCCCCCGCCGAGCTCACCAACGCAGAGGCCATCCAGGCCGGCCTGGCGCTCCCTCGTCCCCGTACTATTTGTGAGCTAAGTCTCAGTCTCAGTATTTGTCTATACCAGGTGTTACAGCCTCTTGTCGTGTTGAGCTGCCCTGTCTCCTCCGGTTCATTCTTTGATCATTCTTTGAATGGAGTACTGTATGCCCCCTCCTCTCTTCTTTCCCATCGCAGTCTTGTTTCCAAGTCGTGTTCCTCTCCCACTCATTTCGTCCTCCTCACTCCTCACCCTCCCAACTCGTCCTCCAGCCCCTGCCCTTCCCCTCTAACAGCCCCTCAGGCCGCGACCCCCCCTGCCCCGGCACCCCCGCCAAGCGCCAGGGCCCCTCCGCAATCCCCACGATCCTGCCCCCCATTCCGCTCGACTACGCGCGTACCTGCGACCCGACCTATCTCGACATCTCGGCGCCCCGCAACCCGCGCCTCGTGGGCCAGTGCTGGAACATCGTGCACACCCTCCAGAGGCCCGCGAGCATCCCCCTCGGCCGCTGTGTGTAAGTCTGGAGAAGATTACTCGATTCTGATGCCCAGGTCGTATGACCTCATTTCAAACTTCCGATGCCAGCCCAACCCCAGCCCCAACATCTTCCAGGCCGGATACTGCTCCGAGTGCACCACCTCGGGGTCAGTGCTCACCTGCCAGTGTCTCTCCCTGCGGCCCGGTGGCCCCCCGGTCGTGACCGCCAGTATTGATCTGTGTGAGTGAACTGCAGATTGTGAGTGTATGGAAGGCGCTAATGGCAGCGGCGTGCATCGGCAACAACAACGGGCGCCTGTTCTGCTAGCGCGGGTGCGAGCTCCGAGCTTGGCCGCGGCGGGCCGCCCTGAGAAATGGACTCGTGAGACAGGAAGGTATTAGTGTTAGAAGAATCGGAAAATCAGAGAATCAGAAAATCAGAAAATCACTATTTCAGGAATCAGTAACAATCATATATGTAACAATGAAGGCGCGAGTCGAGAGTCTCGGACCGGCGGTTTCGTGTTGAATTTCCGCCAGGGCTCTGAAAAGTCAGAAGTACAACATGTCATCGCACGTCAAAGGGGACACCCGGTGACTGGGATATGTATCAGCACCACCACAGGCTGAAACCCACCCACACAACAGATAAGGCGGCTTGACTGAAACATCAGGCTCAAAAATCAGGCGGGATGTATAGCGTACACGTGCAGTACGCGCAGATGTACACGCCATTCTGGAGGAGGAGGGGAATGCACGCGCCTGCTGTCAGCGAAATAGGCGGTGCGACGGTGTGCGAGGGTTACCTGTGCGCGAGACGTCGCAGTGGCGCGGGGGGAGTTGGTGGGGTTTTGGGCGGGGCATCGCGGCTTGAGGGATGAGGAAAGTTGAGTGGTGAGGCTCGAGGTGTCGAAGATGAGCGAGCTGCTTTTATCCCCTACCATCATTGTCTGTGATCGCCGAGTTCATGGCTCCATCCCATCCGTCCGGATTCTGGGTGCGAAGCAAAGTGTACACAATGGAGCAACGATTGTTCGACTGCGTGTATCGAGCAGAGGCTTCGTTGTGGGGCGAGAATTGTATATCTCGCATCTTGCATTCAGTATTGTTGTTGTCCTCCGACACATGAGATTGGGCCTGCTTCTTATCTTCTCGTCCCTGATCAGCTGATCAATTTCCATTCTCATCAGTGATTCCAACGCGCATTCCCATTTCGAGTCAGTAATCATCCCTCTCCCACCCGATCGTACGCCACCAGGTATTCAGAGATAGTTTCTCAGATCGTCATCGTACAACGCCACACTCCAAGCGGCTTGAACAAGAACCGCTCAGTGGATCTCCACTCCTACGCCGAGTGGCACGCAAGTCCGCGGCCGCCGGTGGCGACGAACAGCTCGGGTTCGTACACGTAGTGCCCGATGAACGCGCCGAGCACGATCGCGGTGCAGAGGTACGTGTTGTATGTCATCGCGACGAGCATGAGCTGGGTGTTAGGAGGGAAACAGAGGCCGGAGTTCGGACTTGGACAGAGGTGGGTTCAGACTCACGAAATACGAGATTGCGACGGTAAAAGCGTATGTCGCAGCGCGCGTAAGCCGGATGTGCTGGTTGAGGCGGACACTGGGTGAGTAAGCTTCTGATATCGGGGTTGGAGTGGTCAGGCGTCGGACAATACTGGTGACTGCTCTACTTTTCACCAGCATTCAAAGAACCACTATCACTTCGTTCCGCACTCACGTTGCCACTGGCGCGGGGGTATCCTCGGTACCGTACCCCGTTGATGCGGGGGGCAGGGCAGCCGCAAGCCGGCGCTCGTACGCCCTCATGCGCGCGAGGACGGCGGCGTACGCGACCGTGATGGCGACGATCGCGGCGCTGGGGTGAGTCCGAGAAATAGGAAGCGGGGCACAGGTGGCGGCTCGAGAACCATGAGACCATGAAACCAGCGCCTGTCAGGTTCGTGGCACGGCCGGCTTCTCGCTCCACTCTCCACTCTCGACTCCAAGCTCCGCTCACCATGAGATAAACATCCCCATCGAGCCAGAGATGTGCCAGCTGCGGAAGACGACACAGGTATCCTCGACCTGGGCGTTCCAGAGCATGTTCATCTGCCTGTCAGCTGCGATCAGACCTTTGCCAGCTTACGCTGCACTTGGGCATTGCTGGCGCGTCGCCGTGATCGCCGTGTCCGCCGCTGCCGCCGTGGCCTCCGTGTCCGCCGCCGTGGTCCATGGTGATAATGTGGGGGGTTAGGGAGTGAGAGGGGGGGAGAGTGCCAGTGTTCCTTCCGTGCTTGTTATATGGCAAGAAGACAGTTGAGAGTTTCTATTGTCCTTTCGATTCCGAATCGTTTGTCGTTTGTAGGGTGGTTGCTTCGGCGCTTCGGAGGCTGGAGAAAGGTCTCACGATGACACAGATCTGCACAGGATCAGCGGATTAACGGATCTCCTTTTTGGGTGGCGATCAACCAAAAGGACGCGGGAGACTGCGTCATTTTGGCCTTGAGAGACGGGAGGGTTTTACGTAAACCCATTGCTTCCCGCTTCTTCATCGGGGCCCCGCTGACTTGGTCTTCTTGAGAAATTCAAAAATACAGGTCAAGATCGACGAGACCACGTTGAACGAGTGAGCGATGGCGCGATAGCCAGCTAGCCTCCAAATTCAGCAAGCGGGTGTGAAGCAGACAGACATGTGGCCAGGTATACATATCGGCCGCGCGGGCCAGCGCGACCGCCGTCTAGAATCTACATCCTCCATTCTCTCATCCCTGCCACGCAGTCTCGAGATACGTGACGAACCCCTGCGCGACCGCGTCCTCGGTCCACGCGCCCGCGCCGCGCGAGTTGGTCTTGAGCGCGAGGCTCTGCTGCGCCTCGAACGCGCGCTTGTGGCGCTGCAGCTCGGCGAGCGTCGGGCGCCGGCCGTGCGGGAGGTGCAGGACCAGTCCGGCGCGGGCGGGCGGAGACGGCACCGGAAACGTCGCGCTTCCCGGGGCCGCTGTCAGATGTGCCAGTAGCGCGGTGATGATCCCCGAGGTCGTCGCTGTTAGTGTTTGGAGCGTGCCCGCGGGTGGTTTTGCCGCCTGGAGTTAGAGGGTGCGTTCGTAGTGTCCAGGATAGCTGGGAAGCTCCGCCACGAGAAGTTCTCTGAGATGGGCCACCCGCAACATCTCTCACTCACCACTGCCACAGCGCCTGTTGGCGGCTTCTTCACGCCCGTCGTTGCCGCGAGCCAAATATCCTCAAGCGGCGGGTCCTCGTCCCACGGCAAAGTGAACAGCGGCGAGTCCCAGCGCACCATGCTCGACGGCTCCTCGTACCGCATGATCATGTTTTCGAATCTGGCGTCAGTAAGGCAGGTCGCAAGCGTCATCTGAGAAACACCTGGCGAGCGGATTGGGCTAAAAGTGGGGCATTCAACGAAGACCATGGCTCAATCGGCGACAATACGGTAACCGTCCACGTCCCCACCTCCGGCTACTCACGTTTCCTCGGCATATCGCTCCCCCTCCTCCCTTTCCGCATGCCACTCGCGGCACTTGCCCGGCGGCGCGGCAACTCGCACTGTCGCGACACGCACACCTGCCTCCCGGGCGGCGCAGTACAGCTGGTACCGAAAGCCCTTGATGTAGTTGGCCGAGTCGAGGACAGTGATCGTGGACGAGTTTAGTGACCGCGTTGCGGCCGTAAACAGTGCTGCCCGGGCAGGCTTTTCGGCGCGCGAGTCTGGCCAGTTAGCGACAAAAGGAAGAAGTAACGGTGCCTTGGAACTGGGGTCATGAAGGAGGTTGAGGTTACTACCCCGCTGCGTGGTCGTCCCATCTCGGAGCTGTAACGCTCCTCGTGTTTGGGTCCCGGAAAATGCCCGGCGCGTGCGGCGTAACGTTGCGTCCCAAACATCAGAAGCAGCGAGCCGGGTGGCAACACGACATCCCAGCCAACAAAGGTATGGATGCCTCGAAGCCGAAGCTAGCGACCACAGCGCACTCCTTCCGCTCCCTCCGCTCCCTGCTCTCACCTCACTCACCATCATACGCTGCGCGCGTAACGTGGCAGCTCGCATCGTCAACAAGCACGACATCGTACCTCTCGCCACCGCTCGCGCTCGCGACCTCGGCGGCGCGTTTCTCAAAGTACGCTGCGATCTCGCGTGCGCGCGTGCTCTTCCCCGAGCACGGGAAGCCGGAGACGGTGACGAGCGCCATTGATGCAAGTCGCGGGGAGTGTCGGAGTACCGGAGTGTAGCGGGGATGGGGGATGCCGTTAAGAGCAACACCGATGCTACCGATGCTACCAATGACGATGACGGAGTGCAGAAAGGATCAGGGATGTCACTTTTTGGAGGGACGAGAAAAGAGGAAGGGAGGAAAAAAAAGGTCCGCCACATTGAAATCCACCTCTCCTCCCTGGCCTCTCCGCCCGTTTTCGGTACTCCGTCGTCGCCGGTTGGCTTGCTCGTCGTCGTCGTCGGACTCTCTCGGCTGTTACCATTCTCCCCCATCTTGCATCCGAGACCATCTCCTGCATCATCTACATCACCATCACACACCCCATCACCACCATCTAGCACAAGTGCACGCCGCTGCACTCCCCACCCTTTTCCCTCCCCCTCTCTTTCGGCTCGGCAATGTCGCGCAAGGACCGCCGCCAGGCCCCCAGCGGGGGGCCGTTGTCGACTCTCTCCTCAGCCGCGAACGGCACCCTCTCGTTTGCTCGCGAGGCTGTCATGGCCAGCGTTGCCCCCGAGCACCGCCGACAGGAGAGCATCCGCATCCTCTCTGATCGTGAGTTGCCGTCGCGACTAGACCTGTCGCTGCATCTATCTCCCCGCGTCCTATTCGTCCCCACCCCCACCAACCCCGGCGAGCCCTTGGCCCAACCGGTCGAACGAGACACGATGCCGTGTCGCGACTGCATGGAATCCCTAGCATTTCGCACTCTACTCAACTACATCTGCACTCCGCCCAGCGTCGCTGCATCTCTCCCCCAGTTCCGCCGTCGCTCTGCCCTCAACCCCAACTCCCCGGATCTCACTGACCGCAGTTGCGCCGACTCTCATGCAGCCAAAATACACGACGCCGCGGACGGGCACGCCGTCGGTCGGGCTCGGGCGGGCACCGCTACGACCAAAGGCGAAGGCGGGCTTGTTCGGGCGGGGCAAGCCGCCGCCGACGGCCGTGTCCCTTGCGATCCTGGAAAATGCCGAGGTGCTCGGGAACCTGTCGCTTGACGGGCCGCCGAGCGCGTGGGAGCCGCCAGCTGGCGAAGATCGCGTGTCGCTTATCCGCGGGTTCCGCGCGACGATTCCGTCCTCGGAGCTGTCTAAGCAGCGGCGGCGGATACTGCGCGGCGAAATTGTCGACGGGGAGATTGGTGCTTCGGACGGCAAGCTCGGACTGAAGAAACTCGGAGAGCGCGCGCGCGGGATGCTCACCGAGGGCGAACTGGGAGACGAGGGCGAGCTTTCCATTGGGCGGAAGAGCCAGAGGAGGAAGAAGAAGCGCGACGCGAGGCGGAACTCGATGGGACACCTTGAGAGCAAGCTCCATCTCGAGGACCTGTTGAAGCAGGCAGACGAGATTACGCTCGACAAGGATAATCTGCGGATTAGGCAGGTGAGTACTGAGAGAACTGCACCTGCACCGGTTGCACGGAAGGAAACCTGCTAATGGCAGTCACTCATCTCTGCGGAGATCTACGAGGTTGGACAGAAAATCGGCGCGCTCGAGGAGATCCGGCGGCGATTGGAGGCCTCGCTTCTGAAGCTGCAGGAGGAGGGGCTGGAGCTGGACGATGAGCTCGAGGGCGTGCAGGAGCTCATGGCCTCGCCGCTGGTCACGTCCGCAGCAGGGACAAAGGCGCTGCCGTCCAGTGTCAAGACGCCGGTAAAGAGCTCGCGCCGAAGGAAGGGACCGGCGTTCCTGCCCTCCGAGCACGACGAGCTGCCATCAGGTGTTGCCTTCCTGGTGAGTTACAGTATGCCACATTTTCTGACACCAGACAATGCAAGGGCACACCGCACCCATCACCGCGCTCGACTTTGACCAGCCGTACGGCGTGCTCGTGACTGCCGGACAGGACGAGGTCGTCAAGGTATGGGATCTGTGTGACGGGGAGAAACTCGGCGAGCTGCGGGGCCACAAGGGCGTGGTCAAGACTGTGCAAGTCGAGGACACGTTGTGTCTGACTGGTGGGACCGACGGCGATATCAAGCTGTGGGATCTGCGGCTCGTGGAGGACTACGAGGAGAAGCTGGTCCGCGAAGCCGAGGAGGCACATCTCCGGGGACCGTTGGAGCAGCCGGAGGAAGACGACCTGCCCGAGGACGCGGGGCCGTGTGTGCGCACGCTCGAGGGACACTCCAAGGCCATCACGGCAATGTACTACGAGGACAGCACGCTGGTCACTGGTTCGGCGGACAAGACTATCCGGCAGTGGGACGTGAACACGGGGCAGTGCGTGCAGACGATGGACATTTTATGGGCGATATCAAACCCGCCCGCAGCCCCGTCTTCCTCCCCACAGAAGCCGCGCCTGCAGCACCGCTCCTCGACGTCATTCGGCTCGGTGCAGTACGACGACATTCTGCCGGCGCTTGGCTCTCCCGGAGGCCAAACCCCAGGCGGTCCCCTGCTCTCCTCGACAAATTCCTCGTTCCTCACATCCAACTTTGCCGTCCCGACCCCGCCGTTCGCCGACGGCACATGGGACATGTACTCGGACTTTGTCGGCGGCGTCCAGTTCTGGGGCTACGCGCTCGCCAGCGGAAGCGGCGACGGTGCCGTCCGTCTCTGGGACATGCGTACCGGCCAGGCGCACCGCACGCTCACTGGCCACACGGCGCCCGTCACATGTCTCCAGTTTGACGAGCACTACATTGTCTCGGGCTCGCTCGACAAGACCATCCGGGTGGGTGATGTCATAAACACAAGCGCTGACGCCAGATATGGGACTTCCGCATGGGCGACATTGCCGAGATGCACCGCTACGAGTACCCCGTCACGGCGGTGCAGTTTGACAGCCGCAAGGTGGTCGCGTGTGTGGGCGAGAACGGCGTCGAGGTGAGTGTTGGCGCTGGCGATTTGGCGTGGGTGCGAGAGGTGCTACACGCAGTACTCCGACCTTACCTCATCCATTGTTCCCCGTACTAACGGCAGGTATACAACCGCACGACGCTCGAGCACAAGCGCCTGGTCGTCAACGGGCACACCAAGCCCGCCGAGCGGCTGCGCTTCATCGACAAGTATCTCGTCAGCGGCGGGCGCGATGGCGCGGCCAAGGTGTGGGCCATGTAGTGGAGCTATGCTTCTAACTTTTGAGAATGGGATGTGTGCAGGGAGGTGGGGTGGTGGTGTGCAGAGGACAGATGGTCGTGGAGTGATGATTGATGGGAGAAACAGGAATTTGGCCGCGCAGCGAGAATGCACGCCTCGGAGAACAGATATTCTCTCGTTCTCTCATGATCTCTCCGTCTCGTCCTTATCCTCATTCTTATCCTCATTCTCCCCTTCAACTCTCCATTCATAATCTCCGTCATCATCTCCATCATCATCATCTGCCATCATCACAAAGCGAAGCGCCACACCCCCCAAGACTACTCCACCTGTCTCCGCTCGCACCCAGGCACCGACCCACTCTCCCAATCTCCCACTCCCTTCGTCGCTCGGCGCGACGACGCGTGCCGGACATAAGGCGTGTTGCACGACACTCGACAACTTCCCACTCCCATCACCGTCTTGGTAGCTTTGCGTTTGCCTGCTCGACGCGGAGAGCCGACAAGCTGAGAAGCGGAGCGCAAACAGTGCAGGAACGCAGGGCGGCAGCCAGCTCTGCACCTTCCAGCTTTTCCGCCGTACGCGACTACCCACCTAGCTCAGTAGTATCGAACGCGACCGACCCGCGCGCAACCTCAAGACCTTAAGGCAATGGGGATGACGCTCGACTGGCCCACTGCGGCGGTCATCCTCGGCCTTGCGGGCCTGTACGTGTACCACGCGCAGGGCCAGCGCGCGTGCGCGTGCCGCGAGTGCGTACATGATCGCCATGGGCATGGGCTCAAGCACCGCGAGGACCGGCACGGGAAGGTAGCGACGGAGCGCGTGACGGAGCGTCTGTCGGAGCACCCAAAGGAACACTCTTCCTCGCCCCTACAGGCCTCACCTACGACCGAACACGCGTCCCCGTCTCCGTCCCCGTCCACCGAGCTCGAGGGGCCCGCACGATCGGCGCGCTCGTCCACCTCCACGCCCCCGTCCGCCGGCGGTACACAGTGGGACGACCCCGCCGTCGCTGGGCATTCTGGCTGGGACCCCGTCTCGGGCGCGCATACCGACCCCGGCGCGTATCCCGAGTCCTCGGGATACGCGAGCGCCCCGCCCGGCGTGATTCCGAGACGGCCCCGCGTTCCCGTCCCGCCCGCTGGGTCGCGGTCTGCCCGCCTGGGCCGTGATGGCCGCGAGCTGGACGATCCCGCGCACGCTGCCGCCCTCGCCCCGGCCCGTCTCTCCCCCGACAACCTGCAGTCGGCGCTCGCGGCGCTCGCCCCGCCCTTCCCCGCCTCCCCCGTAACCCGCGACGTCCCCGAACACCGGAAGAAGATCCGCGCCAAGCTCAGCGCGCAGTTCGGCCGCTGGGAGTGCTTCCCCTGCGAGCGGTTCCACCACTCCCCCGACGCGCTCTTATACGTGCGTCTGGAGTCGAGTCCGTTTTTGTTCTGACGGCAGCATATCCGCGATGTACACAAGCTCGACATAGGGCCGCACCTCGATCGCGTTGGGGCGTTTGAGCGCGCCGCGCTCGCTGCGAGCTCGGGGCGCCGCTGTGAAGCGTGCGACCGGTCGTTTAGGCTGCATTATCACTTCGCGCAGCACATGCGCGACAAGCACGGCATAAACGCTTGGGCTGAGCGTGCTGAGCGGCAGGGTATGACGGAGGAGCACATTGAGGAAGAGGAAGGATCTCACGGGGTTGGGGAGGATGCGCAGGAGGGCACGGGATGGGAGTGGGTCACTGATTCCGCACCCGGGCGCCCAATGTCGCCCGTCTCGCCGCTCGTGGACGTACATGACGTTCTCGGCGATCTACAAGACGATATCGAGGAGAAGCGCAGCTGGTCTGCGGTGGTCCGCAAGGAAAGAGAGTGGGAGGACGAGTATCCCGCCCTGCCGAGCGCGACGACGCAGGCCGAGCCCGAGCCGATAGAAAGCCCTGGTTCCGACAAGTCCCGCCCCGTCTCTGAACCCGAACCGACCATTGAACTCGACACCGAGACAGCTGCACGCACCCCCGAAATTGACACATCGGGCGGTTCGCCCCCCGACGCCGAGCTCGTTACCCCCGACGGCGCGGAGCCCGCCGCGCTCGAACTCCCGCCTGGACCCACGCTCGACGATCTGTTCCATTACGACGAGGTTCCCGTGGATGAGCTCGAGGTCGGCTCCGATGTCGACCACGAGGAGGGTGGGGTCGAGGTTGAGCGTGAGATCAAGCAAAAGAGGGAGCCCGAGAGCGAGCCGAGCGAGCCGAGCGAGCTGGACCCCGCCCCCGCGTCGCCCACTTCCGAAACCAAGACGATCGCTCAACCCGATCTCGACATGCCAGCACCAAGCACGCCCGGCCCGACAGGATACGACACGCACACCCCCGCGCGCGCGCCCGACGCCTCCGGCCTCGCAGACATATCCGGCGGCAGCTCGCTCTTCGCATTCACGCCCACGCCGCACAAGTTTGCGTGGTCGCGGCAGCACGAGACCTCGCCGCTTGCCGCGCCGCGCCGCCTCTCGACTCCCCTCTCGTCTCCCGAACATGGCTCGCTCGCCGCCTCGCCATCGCGCTTCTCCCCGCAAGACGACTTTCCATCCCGCCGCCGCTTCTCGACGCACGAGGCACACGGCACACACGACGACGGCGGCCTACAGCTCGAACGCACGCTCTCGAGCGTCAGCGGCGTGAGCGGCGTCTCGTCCTCGTCCGCAACGAGTATCTGGGGCCCGCCGGACAATGCGCGCGTGTACATCCCCCCGCTCCCCGTCGCGGGACCCGTCGCGAACCCCGATGCCCATCCAGGATGGGAGTTTTGGCCCACGCGCGAGCGTGACCAGAGCCAGAACACACAACACGCCCAACACTCTCAGCCTCAGCCCCAGCCTCAGCCCCAGCCTCACCCTCAACCCCAGCCTCGGGCTCACCCTCAGCCCCAGCCTCAACTCCAGCCTCGGGCTCAGCCACCCCGGCTCGACGCGGCGTACCGACTCCCGCCGCCGCTCCCGCGCCCGACGCCGGGGCGCGCATCGGCGCTGGCAAATGACGACGTGTGGTCCCCCAAACCCGCCAAGAAGTCCAAGGACCTGCGCCCGATCTTCGACTCGTGGGTGACGCTTGACGACGCGCAGCCTACCCCGGCGCCTGTGCCGGCCAACAAGAAGCAGCCTGTCCCGGCGCTGGTGACAGCCAAGCAGCAACGCAGCAAGCCTGCACGCACGGCGAGTCCCGCGCACAGTGCCGCGAGCGGGAGCACGAGTGCCTCGAGCGCCAGGACGCGTAAAGGCCGGCGCGTAGAGCGCGAACGGCTCCGCCGGGACGATCTCGAGGCGACGTACGCCACGCCCGTGCCTGCTGGTACGGGGGCGGACGAGGAGCTGTACGGCGGCTGGTAATGTAGACATGCTACAAGAGTGCATACATACAATGGTACAAGTGTTTTCCTGTTATGACGGGCCCCAGCGCTGGTATGACTGATAGGGGTAGTAGTAGCCCTGTTGGGATTGCGACTGGGGCTGAGTTTGTTGCTGTGGTTGCGGCTGCTGCGGCTGAGCCTGGGGTTGGGGCTGCGCCTCTGTGAACTTGCGTCTCAGAATGGAGCTCGGGAGCGGCGGACGCCGGCGGCGCGGCGACGCGGCGAGCTGGGCCGCGAGCTCGGACGCGTACCGGTCGTACCCCTGAGACTGTGATTGCTGGGATGTGGCCTGGGGCTGGGCGGACGCATGCTGAGTGGATGAGGATTGCTGGTACGACTGTGAAGTGGACGTGGACCCGGACGCGGACTGCTGATAAGACTGGGTAGTGGTTTGCTGGTACTGCGTGTAGTTCTGAGGTTGAGAAGCCGAGTACGTTTGGGCAGAGTACGACGATTGCGAGGTCGCATACGATTGCGGGTTGCTGGCAGCGTACGTCGATGGATACGACTGGGCCAGTGTCTGGGCCTGCTGGACCTGCGGCTGCGGCTGACTCTGCGCTTGAGACTGGACGCTCTGGCTCGTCTGGCTCGGTGGATTCTGCTGCCACGACGAGCTCTGCACCCCTCCCTGGCGCTCATACTCGTACCCGTTCTCCCACTCGCGTTCGAAGCGATACCGCTCCGCCGTGCGCTCACGCTCGCCGGTGGCGCGATACACGCCAGACGAAACGGAGGGCGGTGCGGTCGAGGTCGCTGTCGTGGCCGTCGTCGATGGCTCCCTCTCGCGTCTGTACCCCCGCGAATGGCAGAGGGGCGGGGATACGCTCGGCATCAGTGGCGGCGAGGGGCCGACCGGTGGGGTTGGGGTGTACCGTGCCGAATCGAAGACCATCTGCTGGGCCGGGATGGGCTGGGGCACGAGCGGTGGGGAGACGCCAAGGTATGACGGTGTCGGGCTCCTGGCCGTGCCGTTGCTGGTCCCGGTCCCCGGAGCAAGGTGCGAGTTGGCCTGGTACGAGGGCGTGTACCGGCCTGATGCCGTGAGGGTTGGGGTGTGGGAGTGAGAGGATGTATGCGAGTACGACTGCTGCTGCTGCTGCTGCTGGGGCTGCGCGGGCGCGGCGTAGCCGTACCGCCCCTCGTCGAAAAGTAGGCCATTCGAGGCAGGGGCCTGCGGGACGGACGGCTGTCGCTGACGCTCTGGGCTGGCGCGGAAGTTGTGTCCCGCGTACGCCTGTGAGTGCTGCTGCTGTTGTTGGCTCGACACCTGCTGCTGGCTAGATACCTGACCCATCTGCTGTCCCTGTTGTTGCCCATGGCCCAGCCCCTGTAGTTCGCGCTCCTTCTCCGGTGACATGAGGTACGGCTGAAAGACAGGCATGTCGGGGAGGAGGCCGAGGCGCGCGAGGCTGGGCGTCGAGTTGCCGGGCGTGAGCGGGGTATTTGAGGCGCGTTCGGTACGCTCCGCGCGCGGGGTGTGCGACTCCTCGACCGGCGGCTGCGGGACGGGGAGGTTGACGCTCGGCGCAAAGATGACGTCGTCGTGGGTGCGCGGCGCGAGCGTCATGTTCCGCCCTGCGGGGGAGATGCCGGCGCTCATCTCGGGCAGAGGCTCCAGGGGTATGTCCTCGGATATCGGGTCCGCCGTGTCTTCTGATTCCGGGAGGGGCGTGCGCTGCGCTTGGGGGATGAATGGCGGGGGAGTGTGCGCAAATTGCATGCGCGCTAGATACTCGTTCGTGCTTGGCTGGGGCGCGGTGGTGGAGACGCGCTGGTACGTGCTGTCCTCGGAGGCGTGGGTTGACGCCGAGGTTGACCGGTTCAGCTGGTTGATTGGAGGCGGAGCCTCCTCGTCCGAGTAGCCGTGCACTGTCTCGCCGTCCGAGTCGACCTGCTTTTGCGGAGCAGTCGGCCCGGTGGCGGGGGTGGACGCCGTGTCCTTCTTCTTGCGTTTCCGCGGCTTCTTTGCCTTGGCTCCGTTTACGCCTTCGGCGCTGCCCTCTCCAGACGCACCATCCCCAGCGGCCTCCCCAGCCTCGCCGTCGCCCTTCTTCTTCTTCTTCCCCTTTGGCCCCTTTGGCCCCTTGACCTTCTTCTCGCCGTCGTCCTCCTCGCCTTCGACGCCCGCCGACTTGCGCTTCTTCCGCGGCTTGCCCCTCTGCTTAATCTCCTGCGCATCGAGGTAATCCTTCCAGATCTGGGGCAGCTCGGGGGCAACGATATCCGTCGCGGCATCCACGAGGCGAATGCGGTCAAACGTCGGCTTGCGCGGCGCCACAGCCCCCTCCAGCTGCTCGAGATACTGGCTGAGCTTGAGTCCCTGTCGGTCCGCCTCGATGCGGGCGGCCGTACGTCCAAACGAAGAGATTCCCAGCGGCTCCTGGCCCCGTTTCGCTCGGCACGCGCCGCAGTTGCACGTCCCTGTCGACCACGGGCAGATCCACGCGCGGTTGTCCTCGTCAAACTCGAAATCGTATCGCGCACAACACGAGATGCAGTACTCCCGCTCACAGTCCGGATCGCGGCACCGCATCTTGGGCTTGTCAGACTTGCGCTTGCACTGGTGGCATGTCGCGCCGGTGAGTTCCTGGCGGGTTAGCATCTCATGAGGGCGGGGTACCCACCGAGTAGTGCACTTTTGGCCGCTTCTCCTTGACAAGCGATAGGTTCGCGAGCGGCTCGGACGTGTCGCTATCGTCTCCCTCTGGCGTCGTCTCGAGCACCTGCACTTCGTTGATCTCCTCCCACGTCTTCCAGCGGAATTCGTGGCTCACGCCATCGATGACGGGTTCCTCCCCCTCAGCAAGCACGCCCGTGCCACCTCCAAACCGCCAGCGCCGTTCCTCACCCACCGCCAGCGCCGTGCAGTCTGCATACGCGCCCTCGTCAATCAGCTTTTGCACGCGCCGGTCCACCGGCATCTCGATACACGCCAGCACATGGGTCTTTCCCTCTTCCGGCAGTGAAAGAATGTAGCCGTTCCGGTCGCGCAGCGTGCGCGGGCGTGCTGGCCTCCGCTGTTTTCGCGGCGTCGCCGGCTCCGAGGGCTGGCTCGCGAATATGGAGGTTGCGCCCTTGACGCCCAGCGTCGCGAGGAGGTTGTCGTTCATGAGGATGTTCTTCCGCCGTTGTCGCTCATCTGCGCGTCAGTCTCGGCATAGAAGTATGGGCGTACATTCGTCCTCGGAATGTACATCAGAGTATCCATCCTCGTCCATATCTGTGCCTCCTGCGTGGGATCCATGCTCGGAGGGAGGATGGGAGGAGCGCCCAGCGGTAGACGCGTTTGCCGCCGGCGGGGTACCCAATGGCGACGCTGACGGGCCGGAGCGCGATGATCGCGGCCGTGTCAACCGCGCACTCGGCGACCGTGACCGGGACGGTGACCGCGACTTGCCCATGTCCTCACGCCGCTCCATTGTCGACGGGCCGGGGTCACCGAGCGCGTGGGCCGCCGAGTCGGACATGGTGGCGTCACGTCACCGCGTGGAGAGTAGCGCGCGCAGTGTGGGGAGAGGTGAGCGGGGGAGTACGGCGGGATGTAGCGCGGGGTTGACCCTAGTGTGAGCGTGTGTGTTCCGGATGGATTGAGGGGATGGATTATGATGTTGGTGGATGGGTGGATGTTGTTGTTTGTGATGGGAACGATGATGACTGACTCTCTCTCTCTCTCATCCGACGACTCCAATGCCGAAACCAAAGCCAAACTGGAAACCTTTGGGAGCTGAGGCAAACGGCTCGTGGTTGCCTCCTAAGCTCCTAATGCAACAACATAAATGACGTGTAGCCAGTCACTCTCATGTGGTTATCGCGTGCGGCTGCATACCCGGAACCAATTATATCACCGGGTATGGCTACACCCCCGAATGTCACCTTATCTTGGGGTCCCCACACCACCCCGGCTATCTGGCTAGCCCACCCGCTTAATCGCGTGCACTCAAATTGCTCATGTTGCGTGTTGGGTAGAAGAGTGGTCCCTTACGTAAATTCCTCTCTCACGAGACCCAAAGGCTATTTGCCCCAAAAGTCTGAAATCGCCTGCGTCACACACTCTCATCTGCGCCGGATAAGATCCTGCAGCCCCAAAAAGTGTGGCTCGCGCTCCTTGTTGATTACAGCTGGCTGCAGAAGCACAGTTACTCCAGAGTGAATGGGATGGCGGCGGCGGCGCGTAACGACCTTTCTTCTTGTGTTTTTTGTGCATTCCTCTGCTCCTTCAGCCCCACAACAAACTGCTCTCCTCCTCTGCTCTGCTCCCTTCCTCGCAGCTCAGCTAGGTGACTGTCCCTCCCCCCCCCCTCCCCCCTCTTCTCCCTTGGCTCGATTGGAGACCCCGCTCCGCTCTCCCAGTCTCCGCTCGTTGTGCTCATCACGCGCGCGTCGCTTGTCCCCTCCGGCCTCTGGCCTTCCTTCTGCCCGTCGCCCCCGTCATTCCCAGTCACCTTTTGACCTTTTGGCCTTCCTCCTCCGTCATTCCTCACTTCCTACTTGTAGTC
This sequence comes from Apiotrichum domesticum, assembly GCA_001599015.1. Lineage (NCBI taxonomy): Eukaryota > Fungi > Basidiomycota > Tremellomycetes > Trichosporonales > Trichosporonaceae > Apiotrichum > Apiotrichum domesticum. Next base: position 544,002 of record BCFW01000011.1, read on the forward strand.
ACCTCTTTGTGTTCATAGCTCTCTGAACACCAAACTCTTCTCTTCTTCTCTCTCTCTCTCTCTCTCTTTTTCTCTTTACTCTCTTCACATCTCATAAATCTTTCTCGTTTTTATCAATCTCAGTCATCCCATCTCCTCTCTGCGTTATCTGTCCGGATCCCATCGCTTCCCCGGCCCAGCTCGCTATCGCGTTGAGGCTCGAGCCCATTCCCATTCCCACACTTCCCCACACCCCATACGGCCCCACGTTCCCCACTGTGCCCATCATGTCTGCGCTGGGTGAGTGTAGTTGACGCGTCTGGTCTCCTTTAATCTGTCTTCCTCTCGTCTTGTTTGCTAACCCGCTCTCCAGACATGTGCCGCCCAGCAGACAACCTGCTCTCGCTGCTCCAGAGCCTGCGGGGGACGCCGCCGCGCCTGATCCTCTCGCCGCCGACCCAGCCGCGCCGTGCAAGTGTCGCGCTCATCCTCCGCATGCGGCCCGCCCCCGAGCTCGTTTTTGAGGGCAACGTCCCCGACGACTATGTCGGTCCAGTCGTCCCCGCTGATGAGTTTGGTGTGGGGCTCCCGTTTGATGATTTTCTGCGCCTTGGTGAGTGCCCCCTTGGCTTGGCCGCGATTCCCCGCGCCCCATTTCCCCCATGCTGACGCTCCAGACTGGGTCCAGCACCCCGGCACCGTACCCGAGCTGCTATTCATTCGCCGCGCACCGAGCGCAACCGCCAACGGGACCCGCTCGCGCTGGAGCAGCCATGTCGCCTTTCCCGGCGGACGGCAAGAGCCCACTGACGAGACGTCCCTGTACACGGCGCTTCGCGAGACATGGGAGGAGATTGGTATCGACCTCGCGGAGAGCGACTTTGTCCAGGTTGGCCGTCTCGATGAGCGCGAGATTACCACATCGCTCGGCAAGCGGCTGCTGATGATCCTCTCTCCTTTCGGTGAGTGCATACCCGGTATGATCCACATCCCTACGCCATTGGATGTGCCAACTGTTTAGCGCAGCCCCGCATGTCCGTGCTGACGCCGTAGTCTTCCTCCAGACTTCCCCATTCAGCCCCACGCCCGAGCTCCAGGCGGTGAGTGCCCTGCGCGGGCCGAGAGGAGCATGACGCTAAGATTTCCAGACTGAGGTCTCCACGGTTCACTGGATCCCGTTGTCCTCGCTGTCGCCGCCGTTCGACCAGGACCAGTGGGGCCACATTGACATTGACATTTCGACGCGTCTTTCCCCGCGCAACCAGCTCGTGCGCTGGGCTCTGCGCGGCCTCGTCGGCAAGATGCAGTGAGTTTAATGGAGCTACGAGCCTGTCCTGTTAGCTGTACTAACTCCTCCAGGTTTGGTTGCATCATGCTTCCTGATGAACCCGACTATGTCGCCGAGGGCTTTGACATGAACATGGACTTTGAGGAGCCGCCCGAGGGCGGCAGCGGGACGTGGCTTGACGCAGCGACTGGGCGGCGGATGCTGCGCCTGTGGGGCCTGTCCCTCGGAATGACGCTTGACCTGGTCGCGCACTGCCCGGGGTCCGATCTCCGTCTTGTCTCTCCCCGCTCCCGATCCAATTCGCCCGGCACGTCTCCCGACCGTGCCACCCTCTTCGGTCCACGGACGCCAGTCACCGTTGTTTCATCGTTTGACCAGCATTGGTTCCCCGAGGAGCGCTCATCCCCTCCGCGCCAGGGCTCGTCGGTCTCGGTGGCCACAATGACAGCCGTATCGCCCGTGAAGAAGCAGCGCAGCGTCCAGATTCTCGACACCCGCCGCCGCGGCGTCGGCCCTGGCATAACCGCTGTCTTCCCCCGCTTTTCCTACCCGGACGTCAACTTCTGGATCTGGGTCTTTGGCCGCCGGTATCGCCAGGTGGTGCAGAACTGGGAAGAGAGCGTCACCGGCCGCGATCGCGCCACCGACCGCCGGACAAACTGGAGCGGTGCTGCGCTGAGCACTTTCTACCAGGCTGTCCGGCACGCGCTCGTCGTCGCGATAATCATCCGCGGTCTCGCCACTATTGGTGGCGTCGCCGGTCTCGCATGGTGGCTCGCACGGCACGTGACCCCGACGGAGCTCTGAAGCTCGCGAGGTGACAACCAGGCGCCACGTAGATAAACATAACCCTGCTTTGCTTACAACCCCCCCATGTCCCTCCATTACTTCCCTTCACGAATTACACCAATGTTCTCGTCATTGCCCGCCATCGTCGTCTGTTAATGTCCACGACCTGAGCTTGTAGGCACTCGCATGTATTTCAGCATCACATGGCGTTGACGCGCCTACGCGTCTAGGAGAGAAGGGGGGTTGGGTATGTCGTGTTTTGCACGACCTACGTGGCCGACGCGTCAGCAGATGTGCCGCCCACAAAAGTCGTTTCAGTGGGGATATTGTGAATCTCGTGATCTTGTGACAGCGCCGCGGCCTTGGCCGACAATCCGGCGTACGTCCACCAGGTCCCGGAATCTGGAATGTGGGAGGAAAAGTGGACGGTGGACGGGGGACCAAGCGAGACGGAGCCACGGCAGCACCAGCAGCACGCCGTTTAGAAGCGAGGACTACAAGTGGTGGTCCTGCCCTACATCTGCAAGCTGTCAGTACGCAGCATTATATCTGCGGGTGCGGTGGTGGAGCTGGGTGTGGGGCTGGCCGGGCTGCGTTTCACCCTGCTGGCGCGACCGGGCACCATATACCATATGGCCAACAGGCGCGGTTCCACCGGCTCGTGATTGGTGGCGGTGGCGCGCTCTCACACTGCGAGACGAGAAGGAGGAAGCGGTGGAGTGGAACAGAGGCACCAAAATTGCAAAAACCAAGGTACCGTGAAGAAAAATCACACACGTCTCACACTAGAATGCGTCACACATCACAATCACATTCACTGCCACAATCACCACAACCCTCACCACTACTCGTCATCCACCACACCGGCCAAACCGCCTGTTCCCTTAAGTTCAGCATGCACAAACTCCAGAAAATGCCGAGTGGGGGATAATGCAGACCCGCAATAAAGGACAGCACAGCGCCACTGGGGCTCGTCGCCCTCGTCCACCCTTATCCCGTATCCCTGGGACACCCGCGCGGGCTCGTTCGCTACTTGTCCCCGACCCGCGATAGCCAGACACCCAAAAACGCTGCTCCTCTTCAAACAACGCCTCTTCCTGACGGAGAATCGAACTCCGATCTCCCGCGATCTTGGTGACAAGCGAGCATACTAGCCGTTATACGATCAGGAAGGCGATGAGGGGATATTTGGAGGCTGAGAAAAGAAAAAAAGAACAGAAAAAGCCAGAAGAAAGGAAAACAGAGGGGGAAAAGCTCCTGGCGGACGGAGAGCTGTAAGGCGGAAATTGGGAAGCGAAGGACGGTCGGAGACGGCTGGAATACGAGGTTTGGGTACGTGAAAAGTAATGATATCTTGCGTGAGGAGCTGGTTGGTCGGTAAAGCGCTGGAGCGCAGATGTCGAATCAGTTAGATGTTGGATCAGGTTCCAGTAAATGCATCAAAGATAACGAGGGCATGACACTGTATTTACTTTGTCTCATCTACTGTAACTCTGCAACTCGTTATGATATTCAGCTAATTCACAGCCCTGTCGTGCACGAGCAGCTCGAAGGGTTCAGGTTTTGGTTTGGTTCACACGCCTCCACTGATGATGGCACGCTGGCTACTCAATCAATTCGCCACCGTCTTCTCGAGGCAGTTCCCTCACTCCAGACAGTTCCCTCACTGCAGGAATTATTGCTTCACCTGCGGAGCTCATGGGAAGCTCGCCCTCAGAGAAGCAGTGACGCTCTGCCCAAGGACGTTCGCACGCAAAGAAGCACACACGACAACACGAGTCCAAGCGCCGCCTCGAGGTCTCGACCCTCGAGTGCGCTTCTCACTCTCGAACTCTTGGTGATGCGGAAATGACGTACGGTCCTTGCGGACCGTGCGTGCCCAAGAGTTCATTATCTAAAGGCATTCTCCACAAGGCGTGAGATGTCGGACACCGCCGAATCCCATCTCACGGTCCGAGTGGTAGACAACCACAGGGACGGCTGAAAGACGATGACAGGCCGCCTTATTGTCTACAAATATCGCGGGAGCTCGATCGGGGGAACCCCATCATTGTTGCCGCCCTCGAGGCGCGGGAAGCAGAGTGTCGAGGGGTTAACTGGGCGGGGATGGCCGTGCGCGCTTGCTCTCACGCGCCGTGTGCCTCGCGGAGATGTGTAGCCTTTGCCATGGGGATATTGTATCATGTCCACATATCTTGTTGCTTGATCATCTCTCGTCCTCTCATAGCTCTCATTTTGTCTACCCCATTTGTCTTCGTTCTCTGAGATTTCCCAACTCCTATCAGTTCCCCCAGCCGTCATGCTCCCAGCGCCCCGGCAAGCATCCAGCACATCATCGATTCGCCCCAAGTCCAGCTACGTTGGGGTTTTCCCATAAGATACGCGAGATCCAAATCCGTGCCGAGACAGAGAGCCTACAGTAGAGGCGTGAGACTCTGGCAAGTCGGTGCAGGGACGACAGTCATGACGGACCTCGGCCTCATCACCGCCTCGTCTCCCAACGGAACAGCCAGCCGCCGCCGACCGTTGCCCAGCGCCCGTTTTGCCGCAGCGCCCGGTCTCCATCGGCGCTGAGGCCCTCATTTTTTTGGATCCCGCGCCCTCGGAGGCCATGGCGGAGATGGGCGGTGGGAGTTGATGTGAGTTGATGTGGTTGAACGCATCATGGCCATCTGAGTTATCTGTCACTTTTGGGTGGTAATATTTCGCGCTGTTTTCCGTTCTTTTTCTTTACACCTCCGCATGCATCTCATTCTTCTAACGAGCACGCACAAAATATTCTCCTTTCCCCAGAGAGCAGTTTCCCATTTTTCTCGCCATCTCGTATAAGGAGTGGTCGTGTTCTGGATGCATTTGTGGTGTGTTGTGTGTGGCACTGAGAGTGAAGTATGGGCGGGTTTCTTCGACATGCCATGTGACCATCTCTTTCTATCCCCTTTCTCTTCGCCGTGTGTCCACCTCTTTCCTCTGTGTACGCTATTTCCCAGCCGTCATAGATCCTCGATAACGAATGCGCGGACGATGGGGTGAGCCGAGCAGAGAGCAAGAGTATGGGAAGGACATACAGTGGCACGACCGACGGTGGCAATGTCCGTATGTCCAGTGAGAGTCCCCAGCTTCTCAAGCGGCCAGATTAGTCGAGCTCGCGAGCAGGCGATGTGAGATGGAGCATGATCCCTGTCGAGACAGAAAGATATTTAAACAGCCCGTTGTGAAGATCTGCCTCGACATTCCGCATCCGTCTCCCCCTCCCCATCTCATAGCATACACCCGTACCAGATTACTCTTCAAACTCTCCCCTCTCGCCATTCATCCTCGTCCCCTCGACTCCCCACCCCTTGCCTCCCTTCTCGGGGGGCAGAATCTCGCCATGCCGCCTCTATCCTCCTCCTCCCGCGAACCCCCAGCCAACAGCCCCACGACCAACACCCCCGCAGACGCTGCCTTCACCACCAACACATCCCCAAGCTCCGACGACCCCACCCCCGCAGACCTCGACATCGCGACCAAAGCCGGGCAAATTGCCCATCCGGCGGGGGACGGCGCGGACACCTTCATGGTCATCGAGGTCAAAATTCCTCCCCAGAACCCCGCGACGGGCGTCGTTAACGGCGGTGATAATGGCGCCACTGTCAACGCTCAAGTCAATAATTCCGGAGTCACCAGTGGCGATGACTCCAACAATACCGTGAGTAACAGTCCCCGCAATCCAGTCGCTTACCTCCAGCCCGTTCCCATCGCCAGCGCCAGCGAAACCGACCCAAGCCCCGATATGACCATCACAGTCACCTCTGGCCCGCGCCTCGCGCCTGGCCAGAACCGCATATGGGGGGTCATTGACGCCAACCTCCCCGAGAGCCAGGAGATTATGACGCTGATCCTGCGCTCGCTCGATCTGGACGGCTTTGTCCGCATGTCCCAGACAACGCGGTACTACCGGCAACTCGCGGCCGGGCATTTCGGCCGCCACCTGATCGTGACAGACGACGCGATCGTCTCCCGCACCCCGCAGTTTGGGTGGGTGCGCATTCGCGAGATGCCCCTCGGGTGGCTCCTCAACCAGACGGACGTGCTTGATATCAAGACGTGCGTCCAGGATCGGGTTACCCCGCTCGCCAAGTTTCTCGGACCCCACCGCGTCGACTATGGTGTTGTCATGGGCCATATTGTGGAGCTGGCCGATGAGGAGGAGGCCAAGGAGGTTGAGAACCGGGCCATCGGTGAGACCACCGACGACGAGGTTAGTTACATTTTTCTGAGAGAAAGCTGACAGCAGCAGTCTGAGATTATTTCCACGACCGCGGATGCTCAGAAGGTAGGCCAAATTTATTGGAAGCTCAGGGCTGACTCCCTTCAGGATGGGAACTATTCCGCTTCGTGTGAGACATACGAGACACCCAAGGACACCAAGGAGGACAAGGTGCGTAAATCAATGTGCCACATGTGAAACCCTAACACACCATGCTGACCATCACAGGCCAGCAAGAACTTCACCGACGTCAACAAACAAGACGAGGTGAGTAACCATTCCACACCGCTTCGTGACGCTGATCCCAGACTCCCGAGAATGGCGACATCATCATGTCTGAGGCGACACTGACGGAGCCCGCCGACTCGGACACCATCGCGGACGACACGGACACGGACTTTCCGGAGGATGAGGACCTGCTCGCTACGCCCCGTGCGTCGGTCCTCAACGTCTGGAGCGAGCTCTGCCGCACGCCCCGCCAATCCGACTATGTCCGCCGTGCTCCCCCCAGCGATATGCCAGTGCTCGAAATACCCCCCGCCGCTGCCCCCGAGTCGCCAGCCCCACAGCGCCGCGGGCCGACCTGGGCCACTGCGCCGCGTGACCCCGATCCCGAGACCATGAGCACTGCCGCGAGCCTCGCCGTGCAGATCAACCAGCTCCTAGAGCCCAGCAACGTCCGCGACCCCAAGTCCGAGCACACCAAGCCCAGGAAGAAAAGCAAGGGCAAGGGCAAATCCAAAGCGCACGACATCGACGACAGGGAGATCCCCAAGCGTCCCGACACCCCGCGTCCCCCTCCTCCGCGCCCCAACGCTCGTCCCTCTGACCCCGCGCACGCTGGCCCCGTGGCCACCGAGCACACGGAGGATCCCATCTCTGGCCCAACGCCCATCTCCGCGCACCATGGCCCGTCGCAATGCGCTCCGGCACCCCCTAACAAGTGCCTCACGCAAATCATGTCTCCCGACCTGAATCCGGCCACATTTGATCCCCTCCGCCGCCCGCCGACTCCGCACCCCGCCCACCTCCCCGGCGGACGCGTCCTCAAGGACCGCACCGCCTTTTTCGAGGTCCGGGACCCCAAGCCGGCGGACGAGCCCGCCGTCCGCGTAGGCTATTACTACAACGAGATGCGTAGTTACGCCCAGTTCAAGCACCAAGACCGGACGGACTGGCGCCCGGGGTCGTACACGCACACCGAAATGCCGCCGTACCCGCCCCCGCGCTTTGTCTTTCCCGCACCTGAGCCCGAGCCGGACCCAGGCCCCACCACCCCTGCCCTCCCCACTCGCGCAGTACCTGTAGCCGGGAAGAAGCGCGGACGTCCACGCCACGTTCCCGGCCGTGGGCAGCGCACCGTCGCGCCCCCCGAGCCCCCGCGCGTGAGCCGCTACCTCCCGGACATCCCGCAGCCAGACGTGCTCGTCCGGAACTGGGCCGCGTGGGAGTCACCGTCCCGCCCCCAAGCGCGTCTCATCCCGGCGTGCCCCCAGGTTGGGAAGTGCGCAGCCGAAGCTGGCCCCTGGGCGCCTCCCTCCGCCGCGGCGCGCTGGCCGAACAACACACTCGGGCCGCTCATGTCTCTCCCCCCCGTCCCCGGACGCATGGTGCGTGACCTCCCTCGTGGAGGATGGCACTTTTTCTCGGGACGCATCCTCGGCGCACAGGGCGGCCCCCCAGGCTCGATCCACGAGCAATTCAAAGGCCGGCCCTCTCCGGCGGACAGGATGATTGCCGAGCGTCACCGTGTCATGGACAAGCGTGTGCGCGCAATTGCACATTACCGCCGACTCCGCAGCGACTTGGCGTACATCGCCCGTGCCCTCGCTGAGATCAAGGCCGAGACGGCTGCGGGAGACCGCCTCAAGGCCCAGCGTGCCGCCAGGCGTGACGCCTTTATTCTCCGCGAGGAGGCGCTGCGTGCCCGCCGTGCCCGTGTCCAGGAGGCCCGTTGGCGCTCGATGCAGGTCCCACGTCCCACCTCCGCGACTGGTGGTACCGCAAGCCCTTCTAGTAACCCAACCCCAACCAAGCCCCATGCGTCCGGCTCACAGGATCCCGTTCCCCAGACCTCCACCTTGGTGCCCAGAACTCAACCCACTCCCACTCCCAACACCACCTCGGGTCCCGTTCCCAGCCCCACCAGCGCTAAAGCACAAAACACAAACACCAACAGCGTGCGCAAGCCCATCCTCCGCCTCTTCCACGATGGCGACGGCAACTCCTTTCCCCTCCCGCAGCTGTACAATGTGTACTTTACCCCGCGCACCACGGTGATTTTCATCAACGCTGCGACTCTCTTACACCCCCAGCTGCACGGATGCGGGTGCGACGCGGACGCGGCGGCGTGGCGCCCCCGTCCCGAACAGAAGATTGTCTTCAATGTCCTCTACGACCCGCACCAGCCCATGAAGGCGGAGAGTATCTGGGCGCATCTCCTCCGCCTCGCCCCGCGTTCCGGCCACAAAGTCCTCGTGTTCACCCCCGTGTTCGGGAGCTCGGGGCGCCACCTCTCCGGCACAATGGACCTCTGGCTTCCTGCGCCCTTCATCCCGCCCCACCTCATCCAGCGCCACCCCCCAATGGCGTACTGGCCCATGCTGGAGGGCCGCAAGTTCTGCCCGAGCAACTTTGTCCCGCTCCAGCTCAAGAAGCCACCCCCGGTGGTGGTAAATCCCGCGACGAGTGAGCTCTTCGACCACGCAATCGACAATATTGCCGAGACGCTCTATCCTCGTACCCAACCCAAGACCACTCCTGGCGGCAACACAAACGCAGAGGCGAGCAGCACCCGCAGCACTCTCCAGCCCCTAGCCACGCACCTTACACCGCGCGGCGACCGCACGCAGCACCCAGGCGACTGGTCCCTTGTGGGCTTTGACGCGCTCCCAGCGTGGTGGGTAGGCATGCCGATCGGTGACCTCCGGGGCGTGCTTACGAACCGCCTCGCCCTGCTTGGAATCGACATGGCGCGCTTCCACTTCCTCTCGCTCGAGCAGTACCGCGAGACCGTGTGTCTCGAGGACTTTTGCGCCGAGATGATACCCTAGACTGGTGAGGTAGTTTGTCGAGTGACCTGTGCTTACACTCAGAGACGCAAGTTAATGAACCGACATAGACATGGGGTTAGTCCGCTACTCGATTGCCACTCACGTCAGCAATGAATAATTCGATTCTGATCAAAGTGAGCTCCGCCAGAGTAACGAGAGCTGACATCAGAGCGCAAACAACACACAAAACCCAAACGCGATCCGACATAGACATGGGGTGAGTCCACAACAGCCACTTTGCTGATACCAGCACTGGCTCGGCAAGTGTGTACCAGCCGAAATGGGAGGGCAAGTTGTGAGTTTCTCTCCTCGTTTGTCCGTTCGTCCACTCATACCCAGGGCGAGAAAAAAAGAAAAACCCAGGGCTCAAGCCCACACATTACGAGTGTGTACTCACACCGCACCCCGGTGCCCCATCCTCAATCTCTCTTCCCTCCTTCCCTACGACAACTGCCACGTCCAACTGTCCATGAGTTGCGCCCATCGTCATCTCCGCACCTTCCGCACCTATCCCGCCGCACGATAGTGAGTTACCAAACTTGTCTTGCCTAACTCTCCCAGCAGCGTGCAATCAACAAAGAAACTGGCCCCTAGTTCGCACCCCACGCGCGCCGTAAGCCGCGCACAGCGGAACGCGGATGGTTACTGGCGGCTCGACCCCAGGTTGTCCCATTCGCACGCCGCATCCCCCATACTTCACTCCCAAGCATTACCAGTGTTCTCTCACTCTTGGCACCGTGGATCCTTGCACGGCGCCATGTCTACCCAGAGCACCTTCCGTATTAATTAGTACATTATGCAAAACCATCAAAATCAACGTCAAGCAGCAGTCAGTCGCGGTCAGTAGGTCGCAGCATTGACATACATCACTAACTGATATCCTTGTACTTGACTTGTTCATCCTTACCTCACCTTGACTGCCTTAGATAACTCATGAAGATGTATCCAGGACTGCGGGCAGCCCTGACCCAACCCACTACACGGAAGGAAGAGACAACTCGTCCTTAAACTGCTGCTCGCCCACGAGATCCCGGTATCCGTCCCAGGAGAGGAACTCGAGCGCGACCTCGGGCTCGTCCTCATCAGTCCGCGTGGGCGCTATACTGTTGACGATCGCCTCCTCTTCCTCGGCGCGTGCCGTGATGTCCTGGATCGCAAAGTTCATGTTGGTAGTGTGGTGCGTCATGTCGTGGCCGACCGTCTCCCCCAACGCATTAAGCAAGTGTAGCGTCGCGGAAAAGTGGCTCTGCTGCGCCCGCAGCGCGCGGGCACTAAGCATACCCCGCATGCGTGCCTTGTTGCGGTACGTCTCGAGGATGATGGCGCCAAGCTCCTCCGTCACACTGTCCTCTGGAGCGAGGTTGATCACCTGGGGGTCGATGCGTTCCAGGCCAACAAAGGTTACTCGCTCGCTGACGTGCAGTAGCTGCGCGGCGACTATGCCGACTGTGCGGAGGAAGCCGAGGCGTAGGCGGAGTCGCGCGAGGGCGCGAGCAGCCGCCTCGCTCTCAGGAAGCTGTATCTGCACTTCGTCCGTGTCCGATGGCGCCGACGTGGAAGACGACGCAACGGGCTTGGTGTCTTCCTTTGGGGGGAGGGGCGAAAAGGTGAATACGACGTGGCGCGGGCCTGACTCGCCCCACGGGTGGCGCAGCTCGGTCTGCCCGAGGGCGGGGTGCGTCGCGTCGTAGAGAATGTGCACGACTGCCTTGTCCGGCTGCTTGGCGGGGGGCTGCTCAGTCGGCCTGGGAACGAGCTCGTCTCCAGGAAGGGAGTAGGCGACGACGTCGGGTCCGCCGCCGGGGTGCAGCTCGAGGCTGCGGATGACGGGGCGCGGCGGGCGCGAATTGAACACTTCCGGCATGTTCAGGAGGCGGAGGCGGTTCCGGAGTGCTAGCTGCGACGGAGGAATGCCCGCGTCGGTGGCGCCTCCGGCCGCGGTCCCAGCGGCGTCGCCGCCAGCCGCCTCGCCTCCAGCAACAGCTTGGGCAGTGACAGCGGCAGCCACAGCCGCCGCGACAGGCCCAGGAAAACCCAACTCCTCCCCACCAGCGCCGGCGGGCCCAGCAACACCGGCCGGGCCAGCAGCAGGCTCGACATTGGCTGGTCCCACCTGAGCACCAGCACCAACGGGACCGGCAGCACCAACAGCACCAGCTCCAGCTTCAACTTGCGCCCCAGCTCCAGCTCCAGCTCCAGCCCCAGCTCCCCCACCGGCAGCACCAGTTCCAGCACCAGCTTCAGCGGCGGCCCTGCGCGCCGCCGCGTGCGCCATGGCCGCCTCGCGCTCCTGCGCAACGACCATCTCGTCCGCAGCCGGGATGCGGAGGTTGGCAAACTGGATAACCTCGACGACGGTGTCTGCGGGAGGCAGGAAGCGGAGTTCGGTGCCCTCGTTGGTGGTCCGCGCGGCCGCGCCAGGCGGGAGGGGGTTTGACGCGAGGTTGCGGCGCACAGTGGCGATTCCATTCCATGCCGACTCGAAGGCGTCGTGGACTGCCAGAGACGGGATCTGCTGCGTCGGGTCCCGGCCGACCGTGGCGGGACGGGCGTTGATGTCCAGCACGCGGGTGTAGGCCTTGACTCTGGCCGGGGCGTCGAGTCCGAGAACGGGACCGAGAGACGGGAGACGGCCACCGGGGGAGTACAGGCCGCCGAGGGGGAGCGGGAGGGAGTTCGCAGTAGTCATCCACCCGCCGCGGTTCAGCTCTATGTGTCGGTAGAGCTCGGCGTCGGCGAGGGCCTGCATGTGCTTTGACACGCTGCGGAGTGTGAGGAGCGCGGCGCGAGGCGAGGCCGCGACGATGGCTTCCAGGATGTGCGGGAAGCCCTCGGCGTCGATTATACCGCTTGCCATGGTAATGAGGTGTTGAAGAGACGGTTACGCGTCGAAGAGTGGGAGAAGTCGGACGTGGACTCTGAAGGCCACAGCGCTATGGAGGCTTGATCGGCCAGCGCATGCAGCGCAGCTTTGTCTGACAGTGAGACCTGTTTCCGCCGGAAACGTGGATATCCTGCCAAGAAACGCCCTCTGGCATGTCGTCGAGTATCGGACTCGCTCTCCCTCCTGCATGCATGTCCAGTGTATCCGTCGTCTGCTCATCCTTGCCTCGTTGCTTCTCATGCTTCTTGAAACCTCGTACACACCATCAGTTAAAGCCCGTCGCCGAGCATACCAATCGTCGTCAACGACATTGCGAACGTGACGTCATGATCATGCATTCCTCGCGACCCGTCGACAGACTCTACACATCTCCACACACACCGCACAACGCGGTCGGAGGAAGTGGGTATAAATGCGGCCTGGATTAGATAAGGCAATGGGGAGAAAACCTGTGGGGCAGACTATACACAACAACAATTACGAACGGCGACACCAGGACAACTATTAGTGGGCGTACAACCGGAACAGAACAGCGCATGGGATGAGGCTTGAATGGGAGTGGGAGCAGCTCGCAGAGCGTCCACCCGATGAATATAATAGTGATGGCCTTGAGCTCGATAACTGAAAGCATGGGTCGGGGTGGTTATGCCGAGCGCCTGCGGCTCAGCTGAAGTGCGTCGAACGGATCAGACTCGATGAAACCGGGCGACTCGACCGCGTCGAGAACAAACGTGTCCCATTCCTGATCGGCAACGTACTCGCTGCGCGACATAAACTTGATCGCCTGAGGTACTTGCTGCGCAATCTCCTGAGGAAAGAGGACCGAACTCTCCTCCTTGATTGCGTCAATGATCCTTCGCTCGATGTCCGCAGCTGCAGTGTCCACGGGTGTGTCAAGGAGCGCGTGGTCTATCTCGTCGATGGCCACGAGCGTATGTCTGCCTGCAGCCGGGCCCGATGACTCGATTGCGTTACCGATGCGAATAGCCAGCTCCTCGACAAGATGGGAGAGCATGCCCAGGCGGCGGGGCGGATGGGGGATCTCAGTGCCACAGTGCGGGGACACAGATTCGCCACTCGACCTCGCACCCTCAGTCCGCGCAGTGTAGATGATGACCGAGTGGGTATCATCAGGACACTTTCCAAGCTGCAGAAAACTGTGGAGGGGAACCGCGTACGGGTCATAAAGGACGTTGGTGACCGACGTCTTGGTCCCGGAAGGGATGTCAAACGTGAAGGCTGAGGGGCAGCAGCACGGACTGGAAATGGACGAATCGGCGTGCGCATGCGTCCCCTCCGCTGGCGTCAGGTAGGCAACGTCTACGAGGTGGATTGCAGGCAGTGCACGCGCAGTGGGCTCGATACGATTCACGACTTGAAGATTGCACAACGCGGTGGCAAGAGCCGGGTCGACTCTCGCAATGTCGAGCTTGGTACGGCAATCGAGAACACGGGCGTTTGCCAGCCGGAAAGTCCAGAGCGCGCGTTCAGCCGCGCTCGCATTGTCGTCATCCCAGCGCAGCCCAGGGAGGCGTCCGTGCGGGGCGAGGATGGACAAGTTGGTCGTGCCCTCCACAACAATGTGCTCGAATAGACGCGCATCGACACGGTCGCGTAGCGCCTTACATGTGCCCCGGAAGGCAATGAGAGAAGCAGGAGGAGCAAAGTAAAAAATGGCCTCGAAGATGTGGGGGTAACGGATGTGGTCAATACAATCAGCGGTCCCGCCAGCTGGTCGGCGGTTACGCATTGCGTTGTCGAATGAGAGCCAGTTGCTACAGGGTGGTGACAACGAGAGACAAAAGGAATCGGGGGATGGAGCTCCAGCGTTCTCTCGACCGACAATTTAAGCTCAAACAGACGATCCTGAGAGCTCGGTGCACACATCGTGGAACGAGGGTAAAGTGCTCGCCTCCCCAATCTGGACCAGGCCCACCAGGGTGTGGCGTGGGGGCGGCCGTGGGTGGCAACTACACACGTGAAGGGCCGTGTGGCACAGACCACCATTGTCGTATCGAGTGGTCTCGGGTCAGCAAGAGGATGGGGAGCAGGGGTACATTAGTAGTAAACACCGCCTCAGGTTGGAGAGGACCCGGGACGGCGTCCAGTATCGGAGTGCAGGATGCAAGATTGGTCTCGTGGCCTCACTCTGTCGGAAGAGATCGGCATGGTAGCGTCAGGTGGTGAGGGTGGGGAAGCATAGGATGGAAAAGGAAGTGTGAGTGGGGATAGACGGTTGATTTCCGGCTGCCGCCTTGAGATCTTGAGACACGTTGGGCACGGCGCATGTCGCTTGCCCCGCGGGGCTCCAAGATCACAAGTCAAAGAGAGCATGGCGTGACCAAAACAGACAAACTTGTCCTGAAATGGTTATTTGCTCCACAGCATGCTTCATTTAGGCACTGTGTGGCACGACACGGCTCGACGGCGTGTTGAGGTGATCGGTGCCATTCGCTGGCGGTCATCGGCACGGGACTAGTCTTCCACCGTGTGTAGCTCGTATTCGTACTGCCCAACGTGCTGCCTGTATTCTTGGCGGGTGAGAAACTCGACATAGTCATGCGCTCGGACACCGCGTTGGAGTTCGCTCGGGCGCCACTGCTTCCATTCAGCCTCTATGGCGTCCAAAATGGTATTCTCGCGCTCCTTTGAGGAGAGTGACGCCGGGAGTCCGAGCCACAGGGCATCGAGCTCGTCGACCCCAACGAGGGTAAACTTGACATCAGGGATGCGAAGGCTCATCGCATCAACGACACAGCAGAGCAGGCCCAAGCGGTGTTCAGGACGGTTCATAACAGAGGGCGGCGCGGGTGGTAAACCTTCGGTCCGCGGGGTCAGGATCACCACTACCCGCTGAAGGTATCTGGCAAATGAGATGATATTCAGCTGGCAATCGGGTAGTCTCGGATGGTGTGGGTGATAGATGACAGACACGATCATTGTGGTGGCGCCTTCGGGAATAGGAGCGACGCCAACCCCCAGCGGGGTAAACCAGTCAGCTCTCAGAGACCGAGGAGATACGAGGAGGAAGTCGACGATGGTCGGGGTTCGAATGTGGCAGAGTACCGGATCCTGTCGACGGACTAGCTGTACATCGGCAAGAGCGGGTCCAAGATCCTCGCGGTCCCGGAACAGCAGCCCAACGGACCGGTAGTAGTCGACAACTCGGCAATGCTGGTGTAGCAGTGACAAGCAGCGGGCCCGGCACGCTGGAGTAACATCAAGGTTGAACCGGAGTCCGGGGATCTTGCCCTGGAAGAATGGTGCAGTGAAATGCGACAGGATGACCCTGTTGTTGACCTTGATATGTCCACACAGCAGCTTGTCCATTCTGTCCCGATAGTGACGCGACGCGGCACGCAGTGCGATCCGCGACGAATGCGGCGCGTACTGGATGATGAGGTCCATGATGTGGGGAAACGACAGGTGGTCAAGAACCACCGACGGGGTCGGTGCGGGGCCTGCAGGTGCTTCTGTCACGACCGGCCCGCGCGCTATCCCCCGAGATGTGCCGCTGCCGCTCTGCTCCCGAGACAAGATCAAGTGTGCGGACGCTGGCATGAGGTGGTCGCGCCGCGGGTCAAAGTCGCCACCCAGCGAGGGCATGAACGGCGTCAACACGGAAGAGGCTGCCATCTTGACTTGGGCGGTGGCAAACGCAGGCTTGCCTAAAGAGACACGGGAGATCCAAGCGGAAGAGTAGCAAAGTAGCAAAGCTGTGATGAGTGGGGAGAAAGGGGGACGTGCGGTGGCGAGTGGGACAGGTGACTATCTGATGGACTGTGGTCAGCTTGTTTGGGAATAGAAGAGGCAGCTCACTTGTGGGCGAGAGTGTGGTGCTACCGATCAACAGTGGGTGGCGATGAAGAGGGCTGAAAGAGATATGCAGAGGATTATAAGTGCTCGAAGTGGATAATGGTGTCGGAACATGATCCATTACAGCCCCCTTGATGTGGTACCACCTCATGCTCCTCGTGCTCCTCATCATCATCTCGATCGAGCACAGCACGGCTCAACCGGCCGTGACCGTCAACAACACGGCACGTGATGGGGTGGCACAAGACCCCATTCATGAATTCATGACATCACAGCTATCACAGTCATCCTCGGCTATCACCCACGTACTTTACGTAAATGCGGCGCCATGAACCCCCCGGACCTACATAGATAAGAAGCATGACCCCTGGAATCCTGAGAAAGAAATCAGTCGCGCTCATGGACCATCGGTTCTCGTACCGCACAGTCGGCGCAGTCGGGCGCATGTCAAGGGCGTGAGTCTCCAAGATCTATGAAGTAGGAGGCTTTGCTGAGCTTTAATCTTGCAGAGCTGGGACGGTGGGCGCAGGGAGCTGCTGGGGAAGTAAGTGCTTTGCTTGGTTGGCTGAGATTCGCAGACCATGTCCGGCATTGCTGCTAGGTTGAACAAGGACTCGGTGAACTGCGACCACTCTCTTTCTCATTTCACGTCTCTCCCCCTCATCTAGTCATGACCACCATCCGCCCTTTCGGTATCAGCTCCCCCCACGCTCACGGCCTGGTAAGCTCTGCCAAGTTCACCCTAACGCCAGCGGTACCGCAGCAAGAAGAATCCCGACGGCGTACTCCACGTCGCATACACAAACGGCGGACTCTACTTCGGCGGACTAGTGACCGGTCCATCCTCGCCTCCACGTACTGAAACCCTCCCTCCCACTCCAGCAAGCTGGCACATCGTGACCCTGGTGTCCTCCACGCCGCCCTTCTCCCGCCCCGACACCGAGATCCTCTCAATAACACCGGAGACGTACGCGGATCTCGTGCGCGCCGAGACCGCGGGTTTTTGGCCCGCGTTTAATGACCACGTGTACGCGCTGCGGATGCTGTGGGAAAATAAGGTCAAGGGACTGAAGCTCCAAACTGGGACGAGGATTAGGGTGCCCGACTGGATAGCGGACGAGATTCGGGAGGCTGCCACCCGCGTGGCATACGATACGATTTGGGCCGAGGAGACCGAGGGCGCATCCGGTCGCCTACCAGAAGGGGATGCGTTGTTGGAGGCGAGGATGGAGACGTACCTCAAAGACATCCAACGGGGTTCCTAGTTTTGACGGACTGATTCTCAGCAAACAGGACTTGTCGTAATGGTCGTTCGCACTGTAGAAGAGTTTTATGCGCAGGATGTATGCTAGTGACTTAGCCTATGCATGGGCTCCGCAGCCAAAAGAATAGCCTCAAACTATCATCTGAGTTATATGACCTCCTCCACCTCCTGGGAAGAGACGACCAGGATAATGTCATTGAATTTGGAGAGGGCGGCGCGATGAGAAGGTCCTCTTCTGGTCCGTGCTCAATCCCCTCGGCACGGACTGAGGTTCCCGCCACCCCACATTCCTTCCTTTCAGGAGACATTGAGAGGGTTGTAAGATGCGGACATCTTTAGCCATTCTGAGCACGGGAGTTTGGTTAATGCGATGCACACTGGGAAGGAATTGGATACCGGGATTCGTGGGATACCGGGACTCGCTGGTTTGGGCCGCTGTCCATCAGGGCTGTACATTCTGTAAATTAGTTGCGACAGAAAGCCACAGAGCACCGGTTTGATAAAAAGCAGGAAGAGGAAGAGATAATGAAAGAACGACCGTTTTCAGAGACAAGAACAAAAGGCGAACAGACACGAATCAATAGCTGGGGATGCTCCACGCATCAAGAAAACACAGCGGCGTTTCCAAAAGGCGAAGACGAAGAGAACTCATCAGTCACCAACTGTCACGACCTTGGAGTAACGGCAAGTGCGCGGCCACTCTAGTCAAAGATGGGTCGCCGTGGATGTTGTAACGAGAAACTATTACGGGTGTGTGTGATTACTCTAACGGAATGGGGCACACAGCCTGTTCGTCGAGGTTCCCCTTCTGATGTCACTGCAGTACCTTGGTGTGCACGGCGCGACCTTAGGACAGTAGCGAATGGTGTAGTTCTAGCTAGGATGGTATAGACGCGATACATTCGCTACTGTATTCTACATGTACGAATGCTTCCTTATATACTGTACGAACGCCAGCGTTCGCACCCCGACGATTTGCTCTCCGGCGGCCGTTCCTTAGTCATCCTTAGCTCCCATTGGTTACCTTCCGGGAGCGGGTGCCCGTGGTTCGTCCGTCGGAGGCATGCGTTCGGTAATACTTGGTGCAGGTCCGTGACATCCTCCCTCCTCAGGCCGGGCCGATGGTCCTGCATCCTTGGGCTCGGAGACATGAGCTTCGAGGAGCCGAATACTAGAGTTCG